>SNQJ01S0187905.1:0-18411 GCA_010110895.2 Picea sitchensis | reverse complement strand
CGTTCGTCCTGACTTTTGGTTTGACTCACAGAGGTTGTACGTTCCCCCTGGCTTTTGTCAATACCTCACAAGACTGGTTGATTCTCCAAATCTCCCTGGCTAGCCTCAGGGTGCCCATATGGCCTCTCATTGGAGAATGACTGTCGATGATGCCAAATTTAACACCAAGACCCAACCATATACCAAAGAACTAGGTCTTGAAAAATAGGAGAAATGAACACAAAATAGATATCTATAAATAAAAAATCAAAAGTCTTCCTTGGTGATGGGTTAAACAAAGAAGAAAGAAAATAAATGAAATTATCTAAACATGATCTAAAGTGTATTCCAGTGAAAAAGGGTATTTAAATATCTATTTGATGAGTTCCACCTAAGAAGTCTAAATTTGGAGATAATTATAATTTAGACTTTTCTAAATATTAAAAATATAAATTGAAAGAAATTATAATTTGATCTTTTCAGAGATTAATAAAAAGTAAGAAAATCTAAACAATATTAGTGGAATAACAAATAATCAACCATAAATTATTATTATGAATATATTTATAAACCTCCTTGGTAACCCTATTTCAGAGTTTGGAAAATTGTTTATTTATGTCACATGTATATGTTATCTTTGTTATTTCACCATAATTTTCTCTAGAATGAGAGCTATAAGTAAATTAATATGACATAAGGAAACCAATAGTTATTAAATCAATATGACATAAGGAAACCAATAGTTATTAGCTCAGGTCCAACACCCTTGGATTAATAGGATGCTAGAACTGGTCAAAACCATTCCATTCAGAAGCATGCAGAATCCTCATGTTCTCATCATTTAGCTTTGCCTTGTGGAAGCTCACTTGAGAAGCATTATACCTCTCTTTAAATTTAATATGATAGATATTAAAATCCATGATGGGTTGTTCAGCACATCTCTCATCGTTCTTGAACATGAATATATTTGGGAGTTCCATCATATGAGATATCACCCTCTAGAGTATACCTTCACTACTCACATATCTAATATAGGTATTTTACAGACTTAATATGACCTCTTAGGGGTATATTGACCTCAATCTCCACATAAAATGTATTATTCTTCTCTGCATCATTGAAGCTCTGGATTAGAGGCCCGGTAATAGGTTGACATTGCCATTGATTCCATTCAGAAATTTCTTCTTCCATCCAATTTCCACACAGAAAAGGAGCTTTGGTTTATGTAACGACCTCGGTTTCTCAATATCACTTTAATACATACCTTTATCAATTCTAAAAGAAGAACAATTGTACGAATACTTTGCAACCTCTATTGGGTATTCGGAAACCATGTATTGCAAAGATGGAAGATTCTTCCAACTACACATGGTTCCTTCACTGAGATCAAGCATGCTCACATTTTATCTCATTCTGTCATCTTCTGCTCTAACTCTAGTGAAGGAAAATATAAAATCATAATTATCATCCAACACAAACTCTACACGTCTATGCAATTGTTCAGGTATTGCACGTATTGGAAGCCTCCACACGACAAGGTGATAATTGTAAACCCAGAGACGAAGATAACTATTTGAGTATTTCCATCTTGGAATACGATATATAGCAAGGGATTTGGAGAGGATACGTTGGTGGAGACTATCATATGGTGGAAAACGATGTGTGAGGGCATCGGCCCAAGTTCGATTCAGCATCATTAAATCCGGAAAATTATACCACGACAATTGTGTTAGGACAATTGTGGAGCCCCTCTATTAAAGGATCTGGAAAGAGAAAAACATAGATTAAATACATATAAAAACATATATCCTCGTACATATAAAAACATTCATACCTGTAATGACGTGATTGGAAGTGGGAGGCGATTCCTCTAAAGGAGATCCAACTTTTTCCTCGGCATGATTGTCATTTTTCCCCTCCTGTTTTTGTTCAAACATATTCTTTTCCGAAGGAATATCCATTTTACCTGTGCACAATTAGATTATAATAAGCATCCTCTACAATTAGATTATATAAAAGCACATGTTCAATTTCAACTTTAATTCGTACGAGTATGATCACAAACTTTTTTTCGTTGTGGGTAGATTACTCATATCATATATATTGTTGTTCCTCCTTGATATGTTAAAAAACATTTGAGGTTTCCATATTATTTGTTGGCTCGTATATTCAGGTTCAATATTATTTGCCGGTCATTATATTTGGGGCATTCAATAGGATAGAATTTTCTTTATATTAGTTGGATGTTCCTAACCTACACCTGAGATACTTTGCTCTATATTAGTTGGATGCCCATTTGTAATTTTAGAATGAGTCAATTTTTTTGAAATAAATTGAAATATCCTCAATTATAGTGGCATTGGATAGTTCCGCTACATTAGCGCACATGGACACATTCGTCGTAGAAGACACCTTGGAAAGAAGGCAAGGCTCACATTTTGGGGGTTTCCTTGGAAGGAAGACTTCGGACGATGTCGTGTCCCATTGGAAAGACAGTGCGAACAAGCTGCAGAGGCTGGGGTAATCCTGTGGATAGATAGGGTAAAAAGACTTGGGTGCTTTGATGGACAGAAAATGCGCATTGCGAACGAGTCAAGTTGGACGTACCAAGGAGTCGGGAAGACTTGGCTAGAGACTTGAGGAGTTATAATGCTCAAACTTATACGAACTAGCTAAGTGGGTGCTCTGCACTTGGGGTCGCGAAAGGTGTCGAGCGTACTCCCTTCGACACACGTTCATTGGGTAAGATTTTATCTAGTTCCTTGGGCACACATGGATGCAAACTGGGGTTTTGGATGGATGAACGACCTTGGCGTGATCGAGATGACTTGGTGGAAAGGGTGACCTAGGCATGGATGACTTGGTCAGATGAATGACTTTTGTGCTTGAGATGACTTATACATGGACCCGATGTGGCGAAAAAGTTTGGTGGCACGAGTTGACTTGGGTCCACCCTTATGCGACGCGAATTTCCAAGTGATGGGAAAGGCATGTATAATTATGGAGACACCTTATGGAGCTAAGGCATCGATTAATCAATCAATGAATAAAGCAAGCAATCGATCACCAAGAAGGGGCAAGGTAAGGAGTCTTTTGATTGTGCCCAGAAGTGGTGTGATGGGGCGACTTGTATTGTCTTGGTGAGGTGGATAATGGAATAGGTTTGTGGAGACAGGCCTGCGGAATTTCTTTGATTTGCTTGTAGAAATTCATATGGCAATTCTAAGCATGAGGTTGGTTTTCCTTATTTGCTTTCTATTGTTATAAATGGGTTGCAGGCAGGGTTGTGCCCTCCCCATTGTACTGCGTTGTATTGTTTCATATGTAACATTCTTCTATATGGAATAAAAGGGTGTTAGGCACTAGATTGGTGCCACCCAAATTCATATGTTGTTTGTAACTTGTGTGGATGTTCTATGTGTTTATTATTCATGTTCTTTCATACTTGTAATTTGGCTAAGTGTAGAATTGGTTAAGTATAAGTATTGGTGCACAATGTTTTGAGACAATAGTTGGACGTGCACCTAGTATACTTGTTGGATAAATTAGTTGAGGATGACTTGGTGTATATTACTTGTTCTAGCTCAAGGTGAATTTATGGGAAGACCTTGAGTCAAGAGGTGTAGTTTGGTTGTAGTAGGCGTTGGTTGGCCAAGCCATGATGGTTGAGGAAAGGCAGTGCTGGAGCGACTTGGGTGCACCAAGTCGAAGTTAAAAATTCCAGGCAGATTGTAGGTCCTTGATAGGTGATATGAGATCAAACTTGGTGAATATTTTACGCTCTTCACCATTGTCACTTCCATGTAAGATGAGATCATAGCAAACTTGGTGAATATTTAGCGCTCTTAACCACTGTCACTTATAAGATATGTGGTATTAGAGAAAAATTGGTGATGATTTGGCTTTATTTACCATTGTTACTTCCATGATAGGCGATATCAAAGTTTATCAAAGTTGTTTTGAGAACAGATTGGATGTTCCTCTTCACTGCCACTTCTGTGACAGACTTGACTTCATGTTAGATTAGGGACTTCACCAACAAGCGGGGAGCCTGTGACAAGGTGGAGAGCTTTGGAGATGAAATTTTAGTCACTTGGGAAATAACCTTGATCAACTCACATGAAAAAGACACATGACACAAATTGGCTTGAAGAGGGGAGAATTGTTCTTTGGTGTGGATGGAAACAAAGATAGGTTTGTGCAAAACATCCTTGTTGATTTAAACAAGTTCACGATGGAAGGACCTTCACATGGATCACAAGATGATGGGAGAAATAGACTTTGTTTTATGGTTGCAATTGTCAATGAAGTTGAATCATTGAAGAAACCAAGTGTGACTTAATTCAAGAGGTATGCATGTTCTTTGTTTTTGCATTTTCAAAACGTTGTGATGATTGGTTCTTTGAAGGGGAAGTTGGGAAATTTGGAAGAAGGACAAGTGTAGCCCACTTTTATGGTGAAGTTGAAAGACGTGGGATAGGCCCAAGTGTTGTACACTTCAAAGATGACCTTGGACATTATGGGTGCCTCAAGGGAAGGTTGGGGCGGACTTGTGGATAGAATCTTAGAGCAAGAAGGTACTTGGACGATTCCCTTCGTAGATATGGGGGAAAATCATGTTGCGGATATTGGAGGTGGCCTTGATAACTTCCTGCATTTCTCTTTTCATTGATCAAAGATTCGGACAACCCTTTTCTCGTGAAGTAGGAAGTGGTTCCTAAGGGGCACTTGGAGGTGTCTAGTTTGGTGAATGGGGAGGAAGACCATGGAGGATCCATTTGTGTAGAACTTGCAATGGGAGTAGGCCATCCTCTCCTCTATAATGACATTGAGTTGAACAATTTGGTGCCTAAGTTGGGGCACTATTGCATGGGTGCCATAGAGTATTTGTTGATTTGTTGAGTTTCAGAGACAGCTTGACAGACATGAGGAATAAGTGAAGTTTTTCCTTGGGAATCCTTGATGATAGAGCCAAAGTATTGAATGCTTGCTTGGTGAGGAAATAAATTTTTTTGGGGGTGATGGATGGAGACAATGAAGGATTCAACCAAAAAAATGTTGACATTCGACCTCTATGGGCCAACTAGGAACACATACCAAGTGACTTGGATGTTTCTCTCTCACCTTTTGCATGGGATTTAAGTTGATGTAGATATCTCCTTGGGTAGTGTGCGATGATAGTTGGAGGACCTCGAGATCTGAAGGATCATTGGTTGGAGGTGGGACTAAAGTATTGGTGCAAAAATGCCTCTCTTTGGAAAGAGGTACAAAAATTCTTCCACTGGGTCATTTGAATAGGATGCTTTGGACAGGTTGTTGAGGCACTTAAGGGGCATGGATGTGTTGGACACCCTCATTCTAGATGTTGAGTTGCGGAAGGTGACTCAGTTGTTGGAGGAAAAGGAAGGGGGCTCTGCCTCGGTTCAAAGAAATTGCATGGACATACTTCATTGCAGCATGAAAATATAATTTTAGGCATGGTGTGCATTTCTCATGACTTGGGCATGATGATTGGGTAGGGAACTTGACTACCTAGAGACATGGAGAAGTTACGCACAAGAGTGTGGCAGGTTGATTGAAGTAGTGGGGCGGGAGCAAGTCTAGACATATGCAAAGACATGGATAGTTGGAGCACAGAGGCTCGTCATAACAGAGACCATGGAGACAATTGTGGCTATGTGATGGATGTTCATTTGGGAAACCGGGATGACCCATATATGAGAAGGAAAGATGAAGATGATGGAGAATTTGACCAAGGAAGTTGGGAATCATTCAAGATATATGGGCAGTCTTCGTAGTGAACCAGGATGACAAGACAGAGGCACATTACCTTGGCACTTGAAAACTAAGGAGGAAGATAAAATCTTCTTGGGTGTGCTTGGAGAAATTTCACTTCATATTGAGTCTGCATATGTTTGTCCTTGAAATTTTGAACTACTTGTGTTCATTCCCCAAGTGTATATTTTAACCTTGTACAATATTTACCGCAAACAGATTTTCAGTAAAAGAAGAGAAAAGATACAATGGAAAATGCACACATTACACAGAGATATTTTTCCCTGGAAACCCAAACCAGGAAAACCATCATATTCTATATTCATTCAAAATCATACATTGTTTACAATACAATATACATATAGAAGCCAAGGGAATCCAAAATCCTAACCTAATGACCTGGATTAGTCAACAACCCTAATTCCTTAACCGGAAATAGAAAACCATTGGCAAAAAAAATGTTCTAAAAAACTGCCCAACAATGGACATGAAAATAGAGGTGATATTAAAAATGAGGAAACAATGCGACAGTTTTCCTAGAGGCACCCCCTCAAACCCCCCTTTTGATCCAGAATTGGATCTAGGGACCAAAATGGGTCCAAGAAGGCCTAAAAATAAAATTTCTCAGAATGGCTTCAAAACGGATTGCCTAGCAGTTGTCTTTCTTTTTCAACATTGCATTTTGAGGGGGGGGTTTCCCATGAGGTGTTCCCATGAGGTTTTCCCTCTTACCTCTTTTTCAGTGTTTTATGTTTCTTAGATGTGTTGTAAAATGAGTATCTAACATGGCTTCTTGTCGAGACCCATTCATTGTGTACTCCCTAGTAGTGTTCAGGGGGGGTATTCGAGATATTACACACCCACCTAATATTTAGTTTCCTAAGTTTATTATTCTATGTTGAGGGTGCCCCTGGTCTGATATATTCTCCCCTATATGAGAATATCCTCCCCGGGATGAGGATGTTACATCCTCTTCAGACATTACTCAGTTGTACTTCAATTAGACTAGTGGAGTCAAATATCACATGGCAACCTCAGTATTATCACCAAGTGTTGCATGCTCACTTTGGGATCATTACCACGAGGGCACTCTCACCTTAGGATCATCACCAAGAAGGATCACTTGACATGCATGAGGATAAGAGGGTGCACCACATGTGCATGCTTGATATTCTCTCCACTCCACTTGTGTGAGCCAGTTAATTGATGACTACATGGTCAGTTAACTAGGATTGGGTGGCAGTTCACTCTTGTTTCTTTCAGTGTGTGTCCACAACTCTCTAGATCACTACTATGGCACATTATTTCATCCATGTAGAGTATATCAAATGTAATTTTTCATTCTCTCATTATGTGGAATACAATTTTTTCATTCTTTCTCCAATTCTTCTCTCAACTTTGCAAGTTTGTTGTTCATTGTTTCTAGCTAGATCCTCTGTGCAGATTTCAACCCAATTTCACATCGAATCAACTTGATTTGTCGGTCAATTTATCACCCAGTCGATCCACCTCGACTAGACAGTCGAATGATTGTTCTACATTGCAAAGAATATAACAACCCAATAGTAATAACTTGAGTGTGTTTAAATTTTCTTTGCAACTCATCACATAGCATTTCTAATTGATCAACTTGAGTGCCATAACCATGGTTTCAGGTAGCCATCTAGAGGGGGTGCACAAGGAAAAATGTTACTGGAGGGTGGGGCCAGTGGGTCCACACAAAAAGAATTACTGGAGAGTTGTGCCAATGTAATCAATGCGGCTTTCAGTGGCTATTAATATAGGTAGTTGTTAATTGGGTGAGTGGGTCCACACAAAAAAAGGCTTATGAGAGAGGGGGACCACTGCGATCAATGTGACACAAGGAGTCTATTGATATAGGTCCCAAATAAGGGTGCCAATGGGACCAATTTATACATGTTTTTTGTACTCCCATGAAGTTATACTCCTGCTTGAAGAAAACTATGTTGATAGAATGCTCAAATCATTAATATTGAAGATTATGTAGGAATTTCCCTCTTGATTTGCAAGAACTAGCGTTTCCAATGATCGAACACTCAGTTTTTCAATATAGCCCCTTGTTTTATGAATTTCTTGGACTGGTCACAAGGACTATTGCTTCAAGGGTCCTAAGGAAAAGGAAGTGCCATGTGTTATATCCCTCTAATATACGTGCAGAGTCTAATAGTAGTACTCGACCCAATATCTCAGGGCTCTAAATAAGGAGGTTCGATCGTACCCTTAGTTGTACCACTCAATTACACAAGTAATAGAGAGTAATCTTCTTTAGTGTTGTTCTCGGTGCCACTATAACAATCAGGCAATCGAACAGCTGATCGAAAGTTGGCTTCAGGACACCTATAGGAATTCCAATATACCCAAGGGTGTGCGGAAGTGAAATTCCATAGACAGGTTTTTCTAATGTCGTACTACTCAAAGGGGTGCCAACAAGGGCTACAAGGGTTTCCAACTAGGTTAAACCTCTTGTATTTCATGTGTGAATGCTTCCTCAACCTTAGGTTTACCAATTGAACGACATATCTCAATGTTATTTATAGACATCGTAACGCGTCTCTAGCTTAGAAAAAAATGATCTAAAAATGTGTCAGGAAAGTGATATGATACCACTTGTGATGTGCCAATTAGAAATATCCATAGCATATATTATAGGTACTACCCAAATATATTATTGAAAGAAATAGAATTGCAAACACGATAGACACTATGAACCAGAATATTATACCTTTATTGACATGGAAGTAATGTTCACTTCCCTCTTCAAGGGGGAAACCTCCAATAGAACAGAGCTCAAATTACAAATGATTTCCAAGACATATTTTACAATGCTTCTACATATTTATATAGTACTTTCTATCCCCTAAAAACATTCTAGAGAAGGAGCTTTCCAGTAGACGAAACCTTCTAGTAAGCCTTCTTACAATAATTGTGTTCACACTACCACATGGGTCTTATTTATTAGTGACGGCCTCCATACACAGAACTACATAGTAAGTTATATACTTAGGGGATTAGGGAGGTTAGGACCCTAACACTCTCTAAAATAATGAAAATCATGATATGCATTTGAGGTGAAGTTGACATGAAGAATTCTAAAATTGGAAGAACAAAGTTCTTCCAATATGACAATCCAATGCTCAAACTCTAATGATTATAGATATGGGGATTGACATCGAACAGTATGCAGGGAAAGGAAAGACCTACTAAATATTGGGAATAATTCATCATGCATCCATCTTTGAATTGAGAACAATGCCAACTTAGCATATTCATCTAGCTAAAAATTGAAAAAACATGCCTCTTCAATGAAGAAGTGAACATTACAAAATGCAATCACCATCAAACAAAGTTAAAAAAATATAATAGAAAAAAACAATTATTAAAAATAGGGTTGTTTAACTCGACAAAGACTCACGAGTCACGAGTCTTTCGACTCTGACCAATTCAACTCTAAAACATGTCTTTCGAATCTTTCGACAGAAACTCGAATCTAACCAAGTCAACTCTAAAACAAGTCTTTTGAATCTTTCGACAAAGACTTGAGAGTCGAGACTCACCAAGACTCGTGAGACTCAGCTCTGACTCTCCTGACTGGTAAGTTTCGACTTACTCACCCGGTAGACTCTACACACAAACTTTCCAGACTTGTGAGTTTTATCTCAAACTCACAAGTTCGACTGTGTAAGGATTTTGGGGAGTTGGGTTGATATACAGCGATGGCGGGCGATACAGCGATTTTGAACTGGTGTATTGCAGTTTTGGCGCCCTTGACAGCCGAGACATTGCTAGCAGCCCCCTGATCCACTGAAGACACCTTCGTTGCACAGATGCTGATCTGATTGACAGCACCCTCTCTGCGACCATTCTGAGCTTGTCTCGTTTTTTTCTGGACGGTCTCTTTCTCAACGGCGTGGACTGTCTTTCTCTGCGGTTTTCATACAGATTATTGTCTGGGATGAAGTGCAATAACCAGCGGTGACCTCGGTTTGCTCCCACCTTTCCCGGTTTCGAAAAAATCGGTATACCTGCCTCTGTTTCGGTCTCTTTTGCCTGTTTTTTCTTGTACTCAACACTGTTCTGACTTTCCAGTTGAATCGACCAGCCTTTGCTTAATCTATCAACTTACACTCCTTCCTACCACTCCATTGCATTGGGTTTGCTGGCTCCCATCGACTTGGACTGTCTTTCTCTGCGGTTTTCATACAGAACTTTGACTGGGATGAAGTGCAACATCCAGTGGGGATCTTGGTTTACTCCCATCTTTCCCGGTTTCGAAAAAATCGGTATACCTGACTCTGTTTCGGTCTCTTTGCCCGATTTTTCTTGTACCCAACTGTTTTGACTTTCCAGTTGAATCGACTGGCCTTTGCTTTATCTTTCAGCTTGCACACCTTCCAACCGCTCCATTGCATTGGGTATGCTGGCTCCCTTTCTTTTTACCTAGTCAACTGACCTGTCAGATTTACATCGGGTCTGAATTGCCTACCGTTGCAGGCACCAGTTGCCCCCTGGGTTCCTTTCATGTCTCTGACCGTTTTGTTTTTTTTTACTTCAGAATCTTTTTAGTGCGCCTTCTCAATCTGGTCCTCCCAGCTGGGAACATGGGGGACCCATGGGACCACCCGAAGTTGCTGGCTTCGATTGATGAGCTATGCTCCAACCACTTCAGGACGAAAAAGATGACAGCCTCTTCAGGTTTGAACCCTGACCCCACTGATCCTGCAGCTGCTTTATTGACGAGCCAACATCTTGTGAATACACATTTCAGTAGTAACTCAAGCCGGATTTTGCCCTCAAAAGTCCAAACAGATCCGACAGACTCTGTTGAGGGATCAAAGGCTTCCACAGAAAGGGCTAGTCCAGCCTTTGTACAAAAGCTTATCTTGACAGGTTCTAACCAGAATAGAGACAGACCAGAGGTGAGGTCCCCAAACTTTGAACCTACCTCTTTAAAACCTGGTTTACAAAAACGACATGCTCGAGTCTGGAAGCCCAAATTAAAACATCCTAAACTTATTCTTGGCATGGATGTGGGTCTTACAGACGCGTGCAACCTGGCCCTGTGTGCCCTGGTTGGAAGACTAGATTACAAAGAAAAATGTAAGCAGAACTTGGATGACTGGATTTCTAGACACTGGAAGCCTATTCTAGGTTACTTACCCAAGACTCTTTTGCTGCAACAAGGCTGGATAGGCTTTATCTTTAACAAGCCTGAGGATTCGACACTCATACTGGACAGATTCTGGCCTATCAATGAAGGTAGCCTCATGCTCAAGAGATGGAGGCTATGTTTCAACCCTTCTACTGAATTCTTCAGCCACAGGCATGTCTGGGTCCTACTACCTGGGCTCCCTCTACAACTCTGGAACCACCAAGCGCTTGAGTTGATTGGGACCTCCTTAGGGCGATTTTTGAGGGTGGATGCAAACTCCCTTGCAGAGGCAGACAGAAGAATGGCCAAGGTTTATGTGGAACTTGACATCCAGGCAGGACTTCCAGAAATCTTAGAAATAGATTGGCGTAACCAACTGATCTCACAACGCCTGGACTATCTTGGCATACCTTTTCGATGCTCCTATTGCTGCAGAACTGGGCATTTGAGGAGGGATTGCCACAGATTCCCGCCACCAGACATCGTCTTGGATCCAGCAGAGGAGCCCAACTTCGATGGTTACATCTCCTCACCAAACCTGTTGAATGAAGAGGAGACACCGCTTGCTAGCCGTGACTCTAATCCTTCTTATGACACTTTAATTGGTAAGATTCACCATCTTTGTCCCTCACTCTTCAATACTTTTTCATCATGGGACAAACTGTTCATTGCTGAACAAGAGGATAATATATTGGGTTTAGATGCAAAGGCCTTGTCTCCGGACCCGTCTGACCCCACATCCCTTTCCCAAACAGCTGAACCTGATCCATCTGGCAGCGCCTCCCTCCCTTGTCCAGCTCCTTCTTCTCAACCTTTACACTCAGCACCTTCCACCTTGGAGCCGGTTCCCCCACCTTTAGTAGCCATAACTAATACTCCTGATCCGTTTACTCTACCTGGCTACACAGAACCGAGCCAATCAGATATACAACTTGAATCCTTGTTTCCGACAAATACCACAACCCACTCTCTTCCCTTTGACTCCATACCTATTCATACATATCTTGGAAATTCTATAATACAACCAAACATACCACCTTCAACTCACCCATCCTCCTCAAACATTCCTACAACATCATAACCTGATCCTCATTGGTCTAGAGGCATTGGGCTTGAACTTTCTCCGTTGAAAACCCGCAGTGCACGCAAGAAAACAATGTCTAGTCTAAAAGCATCGGAGAACTCTGCTACGGTCACAAATCAAGGGGCGCTTAGAGGTTTTAAAGCCCTTGCTAGGGGTAATTCATGTTTTTACTTTCCCTCAACATAAGAGGGGTTGGAGGAGCCTCAAAATTTGCCTCCTTGCGAAGTCTACTGGAGAAAACACAGCCGACAATTATCTTTCTGCAAGAAACACTCGTAAATGCCTCAGCTGCAAGGCATTTCATGCATCGACTCAGGCCAAACTGGTTGATTTGCGCGGCGAGCTCGGTGGGCACCTCGGGAGGACTACTGGCCACGTGGGACCCTACTTACTTTGATCTCAGACAGATGCTCTGTCCTGGGGGGATTCTTCTCACTGGTCACTGCTTTGAATTAAGATCCACCCTCAACTTTCTTAATGTATATGGCCCTTGTACTGATCGCAAGGCCTTTTGGGAGCGCCTGGATGATATCGGGCTTTTAGCGGCAAAAACCCTTATCATAGCAGGTGACCTTAACTTATCCACCAGTCCATTGGAGATGTGGGGTGAAAAAGAAAACATCGACCCACACATGAGCTTCTTCAATCGTGTTTTCTACAAAAACAATCTGGTTGATTTGAAACCGGCAGAGCTTTTACCCACATGGAGAAACGGTAGACAAGGATCGGACAGCATTGCTAAGCGTTTAGATCGTTTTCTTGTCTCTGATGAAGTGATTTCACTGTCCCGAAGCTCTCATGCCTAGGTAAACCTACCCTTTACATCTGACCATGCAGCCATTTGCCTTCAGATTGGACTGGGCCTATTTGGGAGGGGTCAGCCCTTCATATTTAACCCGTTGTGGTTAAAGGAAGTATCTTTTAACAGTTTGGTCAGATCGACGTGGGAGGATTTCAACGATTTGGTGCCTGGTGACCCACAAGGCAACTTGATAAAAAAATTAAAGTTTCTACAGCAACAAACTTCTAGATGGCTAAAGGATAAAAAACTTGCGGAAAAGGCCACCATTAACAAGATCGACTTGGAGCTGGTAGCACTGCTCCGATTTCAATTCCAGAATCTTGACTATCCGGTCATCAACTATAGAATCAAAGAGCTGGAGAGAGACCGAACTACCTTCCTGCGTGAAGATGAAGAGAGGTGGAGACTAAAGAGCAGGATGCTATGGCTAAATGGAGGTGACAAAAATACTCGGTTCTTTCACCGATTTGCTAGTGCACGTAGATCAAAAAAACAGCTGTGGGATATAGAACAGGAGGATGGCACTACATATCATGCCCAAGAAGAAATCAAAGCGGCTGCAGTTGATCATTTTAATGCTTTTTTTCAGGTACCTATTGATCCAAACCTCAATGCACAGGTGGAGTTAGCGGGCCCATTCCCTAATATGGTGACAGCTGAGGAGGCACTTGCCCTGGAATCCCCATGTACAAAGGAGGAAATATTGACAGTTCTCAAGGGTTTCAAAAAAGAAAAGAGTCTTGGTCCCGACGGTTGGTCGGTTGAACTTTACCTTCATTTCTTCGACATTATGGGGCAGGACCTGCTGGACGTCGTGGAGGATGCTCGGTCGAGAGGGGTGATCAATCCTTTGCTAAATAGCACCTTTTTAGTCTTGATTCCTAAATCCAATCATCCTAAACAGTTCAATGACTTTCGTCCCATTTCTCTTTGCAACTTATGTTATAAACTTATATCAAAGATTATTGCCAATAGAATTCGCCCCTTACTCTCAAAAGCGCTTTCAGAGGAGAAGCTTGGCTTCTTGAAAGGCAGACAGATTTTAGATGTTGTTGGGGTCGCACAGGAATGCATTCACACTTTAAATTCCAAGAAGCAACAAGCCATCCTTCTCAAGCTGGATCTCAAGCAAGCATTTAACTGTGTCAATTGGAACTTTTTGCACCTTATTCTTTTGCAGAGTGGCTTTGGGGTGGCTACTACCAACTAGATTTTAGGTTGTATCTCCTCGGCTACTATGGTTGTTCTGATCAATGGGGAACCCACTAAAACTTTTCGATGTGAGAGAGGGCTTCGACAAGGATGCCCGCTATCACCTCTCCTTTTTATCTTCACCCTTGAAGCGCTCAGTATCCTACTTAAGTCTAGTCAAGCGGAGGGCCATCTAACTGGAGTAAATTTCTCGGGACGGTCACACATCCTACATATTCTCTTTGTAGATGATGTGCTAATCTTGATAAAGGCCGGTCTTGCGGAATGGTCTCTTTTACACTCAATCTTAATTACCTTCTGCGCAGCTTCGGGACTGGTGATAAATCTACAAAAATCTCTCTTTCTTGCTTTAAACACACAGGAGCCTATCTTAACAAACTTGCAAGATTTGTTCGGTATTGAAATAGCAGATCTAAAGAAGGGGTTTTCCTACCTTGGGTTTTATATCAAATCCACCAGATACTCTAAAAATGATTGGCTTTGGTTACTTGATAAATTTGAGAGGAGAATCCATCACTGGTGTAACAAGCATCTCTCCTTGGGAGGGAGATATATTCTCATCAAAGCCGTATTGGAGAGCCTTCCGGTCTATTGGATGGCGCTAGCAAAGATCCCGGCCACTGTTCTTAGCTCGATTCATCAACTGATTTTCTCTTTTCTGTGGACTGGCAGCAAATTGACAGGTTACCATTTATGCAACTGGGAGGTTATCTCAAAACCTAAGAAAATGGGCGGTTGGTGACTCAAGAATCTACCCTTCTTCCAGAGGGCGCTCTTGGCAAACACTCTATGACGCATTCTCATGAAGCCCGGTCTCTGGAGTAAGGTTATAAAGGCGAAATATTTTCCACAGACTCCGGTTCATCTCTGGCTCAGATCGGCCACCGGGAGACATATTGCAGGTTCTCATATATGGAAAAATCTGTTAAAAACCCTACCCATCATTCTCCATTGGCTCTCGTGGAAGCCTGGAAACGGTTATCTAATTGAAGTGGGCAGGGACGTCATGCTGGGATTGGGCAAGCTCGCCTTGATTTCAACAAATTTGTTGGAACATCTACATAGAAAAAACCTTTTCTTCCTTTTTCAACTCAAATCGGTTCAAAGCGGGGGTCATTTAAGTGATTGTTGGCTTAGGAGTGATGAACTTGATTTGGACGCAGCTCTGATAGTCGAATGGAATGGATTTACTCCCAGGCTTATGGAATCCAGCGTTCGCTTACAGAACAGACCCGACTCACTCTTGTGGACAGGTGGGGACAGGTCTGGAGCTCTTACAGCAAAAAATGCCTACGGCGCTCTAGCGGCCAAGTGCTGGACTATAAATTCTGAGTGAGGACATGGTGCGATCTGGAGGTGCAATTGTTCGCTTAAGATGAAACTTTTCGCCTGGCTTTAATTGAAAACAAGCTACTGCTGTGGCCAAATCTCCAAGCTCGGGGTTGGGAGGGACCCAGTCGATGTTGTCTATGCAATTCTAATGGAGAGACGAGCGCACATCTATTCATAGACTGCCCATTTACCATATCCGTTTGGAATCTCATTTCCCCTGCACTTACGCCCTCAACCACTTGGACAGGTACAAGTCCATCTTTTTGCTTCCAGAACTGGTCGAGGGTCTCATCCACCCAGGTAAAGATACCGATCCTCCTTTGTTGGCTTTTATGGAAGAACAGGAACACAGCTTTGTTCGAGGATATACCACCTTCTGTTCACAGAGTGGCCTGCTCCATTTTCGCTGAGATAACAGTCGATAGAAATCAGACACCAATTGCAACACCTTGTAGACCCATCTTTACAATTCCACTTGATAGAGTGGTGGCCTGGTTCGATGGAGCGGCACAACATGATGGTTTATACTGCAGGGCAGGTGGGAAGATAACCATAAACCCTCAGACAAGTTACCGGTGGACTCTAAACTGTGGGCAAGGATCCAATATGAAAGCTGAACTCATGGGAGCATGGGCGTCTTGTATTCTGGCAAGTCGATTACATATAAGTGAGCTTTTACTGCTTGGTGACTCCAAAATTACTATTGATTGGCTGAACGGACGCGTTGATTTCCATGTTGCGGACCTGTTGAGCTGGAAGGAGAGAACTCGAGAAGCAACCCAGTTGCTCAATCATATTACTTTCTCCCATATCTACAGAGGGGAAAACATGGAGGCTGATATTCTTTCAAAAAAAGCACTAACTTTGCCTTCGGGACACATTCTCTTCACAAGATGGGAAGAAGGTAACGAGGGACCCACCTCGAGGATAAATCTATAAAAGACTGGACTTGCGAGCAGTCCATCCATGGGATTGATTCTCGACATGATGAGACTAGTACTCCTTTTGTTTTGTGTAGAATGTTTGATTCTTCGGAAAAATGCTTGTACTTCCTCGTTGTTAGACTTGTTATAACAGACTTGTATACTTTTATATCCTTTTGAATATAAAGCGTATTTTTTCTCGTTGAAAAAAAAAGGATTTTGGGGAGTTTGTGGTCATTTTGGACTTAAAAACAAGGTCGTAGTTTAAATATTCTATGTTTTGGTTTTTTTCTGGTGATATTAGCGATATTGTTTGGGGATATTTGCCCGAAATCCAGTAAAAAAATGTTAGATCTGCATATTTGAGTGATTATTTTTGTATAATCTGACTGCCCTGGAAGTTTTTCAGCATGTTGAATCCTTTTTTGCGTTCAAAAATAAATTTTAAACAATAAAAAATAATAATTTCATACGTATTTATGTAGCCAAATGCCAAAAAAAACACATAAAACAGTTAAACAAAGCCAAAAAAACAAGTTTTGGAGGGGAAAAATGTGAGAATAAAACCTTAAAACCTGATAAATACTAACCCTCTATCATTTCATTTTCATCTCTCATGCTATTAATTTCCTCTAATTTTCTTAATGATAATTCGAGTTGGCTTGAGATAAAGTATATCTTGATGATAACTTAAGCTGGCTTGAGGAAGAGTATGGATCTTTCTAGTATATCGTTATCTCAATTTCAAATACCTAATATATTTACATCGCAATTTTAGCTTTAATTAAGGACTATTAGGATTAGCTTTTCAAAGAATTATTTTAGGTGTCTTTGTAACTTGTATTATCTATTTTTAATTTTTAATTTTATTATAAGTTATATAATTTATTGTTTAATAATAATTATTCATTTTGGTATTGTTTGTTTGAATCATGGATTGCAATCTATTTTATTTATGTTTTAATTATCATTTTATTATTTTGAAGATAAATATTGAGTGTTAATTTTTTTATTATTATATTTTATGAGCATGAAATTGAAAGTGTTGTTTTATAGCTTATATGAATTGGAAATATCATTAAGATATTTTGAGCATGAAATTGAAAGTGTTGTTTTATAGCTTATATGAATTGGAAAATATCATTAAGATATTTTTTCTATAAAAAAATATTACTATATTTTGAGTTTGTTTTTCATTTATAAAGTCTTGAATATAATTTTGTTTAGTTATTCAGTTTTTTCAAACCCTGGGCCAATGGATTCTGACTCAACATTGATTAAAATATTCTTATAAAACCATAAAAAAATAAAAATAATTTTATACAACTAAAGCAACAATGTTAGAAACAAGATTAAAATATTCTTATAAAACCATAAAAAAATAAAAATAATTTTATACAACTAAAGCAACAATGTTAGAAACAATGGCAAGTGTCATAGAAAAAGTAAATATCTTAGCAAATTCCCTTAAATTTCATAGCAAGGATTCCTAGCACAACTTTGGAGGGAAGGATGTGTTAATATTATGGTAGTTGTGGGAGGTATTTACCTCCACGTGTGAACCTGACGAGAATAGAAGACTCCGGAAAGCAAGAGAAAACCCTAATGAGTTGGCTAATAACCCTAGAAGTCTTGTCGGCTCAAGAAGATAATTTATATTAGGTTAGTATCCTCCAAGAGAAGAAGTCGGCCAGAAATAATAATAATATACTAAACAAACACATATCCAGAAGGAGAAGTCCGCCCCAGCAAATCTGGTAGAACCAGTATAAATACAAGGCGCCAGTTCTCATTTGACACATCTCATAATCGCAGAGCAGCAACTGGTGTGCACTACAGTTCCCAGTTTGGTGCGCACATGTGGAGGAGAGTTGCAGGTGCAGCTGCTACAGCTAGCAGTTTGGGTGTTGTCTTGGACTATCTCTTGGTTAGGGTTTGGACTATCTGATCACCTATTGTTGGTGCGCTATCCTTGGAGGAAGATGCGTTACACCTTGTTTGGCTATCTAGCCTGAGGTTTGCTTCCGGAGTAATTCTCAGTCAAGGTTAAGGTGCTCGAAGGGTGGCTTTAGCCTATGGTTGGGTGACGAGGGTATCGTCAATGGTAAAACGAGCACACAATCTTCTATATTCT
>SNQJ01S0187904.1:0-10887 GCA_010110895.2 Picea sitchensis | reverse complement strand
TCCTCAAAGAAGACTTCTTCTGAGGCTGAACTAGACACATACTGTATTTCATGGTTGCTACCATGGATATATACTTCATCATCTTCAACAGATCATAGGATTAGCTCCCTCCTAATCCTTTCTTCATGTATGAGTGCATATAATCAGCTCCCTCCGTCTAACAGAGTCCACACTTTCATCTGCATCTGTATTGTCTTCTGCAATATATATTTTTCTCTCTTTGTCTAACAGAGTCCACGCTTCCGTCTTGTTTTCTTCTACAAAAAACATCACAAGTCTTTCTCTAATTTCATCTTGATTACTGATTTCTTCCTATCTTTGTCTCTTCATGATTGATTCGGCTTATCTTGCAATAGCTTCCAATTGATTTGTTTGATGTATTTCATCCTTTCATGTGTATTATCTAATGATATCAAACCTTATCTTGTTTTTCTTCCATAGGTATAGTTCTTCTTGGAACACATTATCTTCCAAGAGATAGATATACAAGATATGTACAGAGATGATGCAAACATGATATGTACAAGAAATAAGGAGAGTATTGTTACCTTTAGAAGAAGAAATCTCTTTCATCCTACTTAGTCTTCTTTTTAGGTTCTTTTTCTTCGGAAATTGATGCTTCATGTTTCTCCTTCCTTTTCTTTATCTCGAGACAATGATTCTTGTAGTGACCATACTTTCGACAGTTGAAGCATTGTATTTCTGAAATATCTTTCTCTTGATTTGTCTTCTTCTTTGAACCAAACTTCCTTTTGTTCCTAAAGTTCTTGAATCTTGCTGTGAAGGCTTGATCATTGTACTTCTTTTGGGGTTTCTCTTTTGCACTGATCCTTGGTTCTTCTTGAGAACAACAAGTCCAAATATCTTCAAATGTCAGATACCCCTTTCTTGTGTTCATGCTTGTGGAAAATGAATCCCACGTCTTGGGAAGACCATTGAGTACTATGTTTACCAATTCCTTCTCTGAGATGATCTCTTCAATAGATTGTAGTTGATCTCTTAACCGAGAGATTCTCACAAAGTATGATGTTGTGTTGTCATCATCATTCATCTTCATGTCATAGAGCTCATTCTTCAGACACATAACTTGTCCAATGTTTCTGACTGAGAAGAGGTTTGTTAGGTCATCATACATCTTCTTCGATGAGTCAGGATGGGATATGTAGGGTATCAAGTGGTATTTGATAGATTCTAGTATGATACTCATGGAATTGATGTCATAGTCTTTGAACTTCTCCATAGCTGCAACGTTATGCAGTTCCTTCTCTTTTCCTTCTTCAAACTTTGGTTTCACGATCTTTCCTTTCACGATATCCAACACTTTATTATTGGAAAGGATGAGATCAATCCTTGTCTTCCACTCTCTGAAGTTAGACTCTCCATATAACTTGTTCTCTAACTTCATAGAGTAAGTCATGGCTTCTTTGACTTGGTCAACCCTAGATTTGACCAAAAATGCAAACTTCATGTCTTGTCTTGCTGAGAGTACCAGGAGATGCACTAGGCTAGGGTGCAATGATCTGTCCAAAAATTAGGTCAATACCTTCAATTAAGGTGCCTCAACGAGAGGATTGGGGTTTCTTCAACTGCACCTACTAGTAACCCTAGTGACATTTCTATGGTGACTGATCCTGCTAGAAACCCTAGCGAAAGTTCTTCAACGAGCTCAATATCCTTACGACTATGTTTCCTTCCAGCGATTAAACTGAATGAAGGAGGTGTGGGCCCATCATCTATTAGAATATAATGGATGTGCTCATTTTACCATTGTGACGCAGACCCCCTTCTCCTAGATCTACAGATCAGGATCCACGTAGGATCTATTCCTCTCTTCTGGCCCAAAGAGCTCGACTAGCCCTTCTGTTTCCCTTTTGGGAAATCTTCACCCACAAACAACCTTGAGGAATTTCCCCCCTTATACTTCGAAAGATCGGACTTCACGATTTCGCGAGTCCTGTGGTCGAGTGTCTTGTCTCTCAGACCCCCGAAACCTGAAATTATGACACTTGGCCTTTCCTCTCTCTATCTCGCCTTTCTCCTTATCTCAATTTTGGGAGTCGCAATGTCATGCAACTCATCCCCTCGACCTCCGAAATCCTGATTCCCACATTACCGAAACTCAGATTTTCGGTCACCAAAAGAAATCGACGGTTGTGATTCCTCACTCGATCCAATGGTCAACACAATTTTCGCATATCGGGAGTTTGAGACTCTCGATGCCCAAAACCTCATGTCAACACAAACTCCAAATTCCCAAATCCCGATATTAATTTTGGATTTTTGGTTTTTTGCGATTTCGGAACTTCCGGTCCCGAAATGCGCAGGTCTCCTATCTTCAGGATTCGCGAAATGTCGAGCCCCGATATGCCGATGGAATTTCCTATCGGGATTTTCCCCTAACTCTTGGATTTTTTCCACGCATCCTCCTATGATGGAAGGTCCTCAATCATTTCGCGATTTCACGAAATCAAATGTCGAAATGTTCTGCATCCTGTCCTCTTGATCCCCGAAGTCTCGACATGATAAATGTCGACGGACTCTTGATCACCACCAAGTGTCTCAACAGATGGATGGTCCTGATTCGGTTCGGGATTTCACGACTTGCGATTCCCCAATGTCACAATTTCTCTGTCAACTCGAAACCCCGGTAGCCGAAATATCGACGGGTTCTTGATCTCCACCACGTGTCTCAACAGATGGATGACTCAGATCAAATTAAGGGGTTTCATTATGAAGTGACCCGATCTCCTGTCCTTGAGACTTCCAATATCCTGAACTCCGAAGTCCTGATATCCCGATGCATTTCGGGACTTTCGATCTGCTTGCGAGGGTTTAACCCCCGTGCAACACCTGTCAGATCCCACGACTAACAGGTATCTAAGTGAGGTTCGACGGCTCACGATCTCCTGAGCTTGAAAATTTAGAAACAATCATAACCCCCTTGCTTCTCTATCAGATTGGATGGTTGGCGAGACTTCACAAATTCTCTACAGAGAATTTCGACCGTCCGTCTCTTCCCTTGAGAACTTCCATGAAATTTAAACAAAATATTTCTTTGTGTGGAACTTGTCCTCCTGCAACACGATTTCATTGTACCTCCTTTCAATTATTCAAGTAACTTAGCCTGTTGTTTCCCTTCAATGACTTCGAAGGTTTGAACCCTTCTGAGRATTTCCACGACTTCAAGTCTTTCAGAAAAACTCCTGCTGGCACTCCTTGCGGCAGACCTTCAAACACTTTCAAGTGTTGAAATCCTTTTGACTCTGTGCACTCCCTGCAGCAGCAGTCTCTCAACAAGTCATTAAGGTTACAAACCCCTAAAGCTTCACTCAGCCTGCACACACTTTGCACGGCTCCTGTGCCTAACTGCACTTTTGAGGAAATGAGGACAAAAGCTATCCTATATGATATTTCAGAGACAATCCTATGAACCCTTTGTCAACACACTCCTTGTGGACAATTCAACTGCACTCCTTGCAGGAACTCTCTCTCAGACAGAAGAATAATTGAAATTCATTTCCTAACTCTTTCTCTCTCAGAGTTCAAACATAATCCTGAAATTTTTCATACACAACAAAGAAAGAAAATGTATAACAGAAAGAGTAAATCCATGAACATACCATTTAGCATACACATACAAGAAACAAATACAACACCATGAATCTGAATTAAGACTTCCTCTATTAACTCAATCTCTATACATGGGTGTTTTTCAAACACAGTTTCTCTGCTCCAGCTATGTATGCTCTTCTCTTGGTAATGTTCTTCACTATTATACAACAATACAATGAGGGTGTCTATATTTGTTTTCCCTCCACTCCTAAAACTTTCTAATCTGAGAATTCAAAGCTACCTACTAACATAAATGCCTTCTTAGTCCTTCAAACGAGAGCAGGTCGCTCAAGGTATGATTACAATCTATAAGTACGTGTCTCCTTAACTATTACATTTACATTTGGTGCATCCATATTCAAAATTTTTTAAACAATTCATCATGTACCCAAAATGTGTTGGTGCTTGCCCCATGCTCGCTTGACGTTAGCGATGCCCCTGCATCATACTCCCTCACTTGAAAATTTTCATGGGCTCCTGTCCATGAGCTCTCGCACGGTCTGTCCATGCTTTTGAATCACTGCTTCATTCTCCCAGCTGGCATCTTCAACTGGATGTCCCTTCCACTTGACCAAGTATTCGAAGTATTCCTTCCTCCTGGTCTTCTTGTTAAGTCTTTTGTCTAGTATGCTGTCCATCTGTGTCTTCTCTGCAACAGGCATTTGTTTTGTCCACTGGACCTCTAGTTGTTAATCACTTGTTTCTACTTCCTCAGCTTTGTATGGGTACAAATCCGAGACATTGAATATCGGAGAAATTCCGATCCCATCGGGTAATTCAATCTCATAAGCATTTGTCCCAAATTTCTTCAAGACCTTACATGGTCCGATCTTCTTCATATTTAGTTTTTTATATTTCCCCTTCGGGAACCTTTCCTTTATCAGATGTTCCAGAATCAAATCACCAACCTCAAATTGAAGTTGTCTCCTGTGTTGATCTGCTCTGCGCTTATACTCTTGGCTCGAGTTCTGTAAACGCTTCTTCACCTAGCTGTGAAGTTCCTTCATCGCTTCTATGAAAGCCTCTGCACTAGCACTTCTAGTTGCATTTTGTTTTGAATCTCTCAATTCCAAAAATCCTCTTGGCTACATCCCATAAACAATATGGAATGGACTCTACCCTGTTCTTCTATTGATTGAATCATTATAAGCATATTCCGCCTGTGGCAGAATATTGTCCCACTAGCTATGGTGTTATGTCACCAAGATCCTCAACAAGTTTCCCAAGGTCCTATTCACAACTTCTGTCTATCCATCTATCTGAGGATGATAAGTTGAACTGAACGATAAATTTGTTCCCATATTTTTCCATAAGGTTCTCTAGAAGTGTCCCACGAACTTGGTGTCTTAATCCGAAACTATGCTCCTTGGTAAGCCGTGAAGTCGACTGACTTCTTTGAAAAATAGATTCACAATGTGAGTTGCGTCACTAGTTTTCTGACATGGTATGAAGTGTGCCATCTTAGAAAATCTATCTACCACTACAAAGATCGAGTCAAACCCTATTTGTTTTCTCGGCATTCCCAATATGAATTCCATGCTGACTGCATCCCATGGATAGTCAGGTATGGGTAATGGTTGATAAAAACCTACATTCTGCCTCTTTCCTTTGGAATGCTAACAAATTATGCATCTGTCTACAAATATTTTGACGTATTCTCACATTCCCGGCCAAAAATATGACTCATTCAACTTTGCAAATGTCTTTTCATGACCGAAATGTCCGACCAATCCTCCATTATGTTTCTCCTTCAACAAATTCTCCCTCATGGAGCATTTTGGAATACAAAGTTGATTACCTTTAAACAATAATCCTTCCTGGATCATGTATTTTTCCCATTGGCTTCTATCCCTGTGAATTGGATTCTCAGCTGCTTCATATGCCTCTTTAAAATCTAGATCATCTCTGTACATGTCCCTGAGATCATCAAAACCCAATGTTTTGACTCTGAACTCCTGCAATAGAAAAAAATTCCTGCTCAAAGCATCAACAACTTTGTTAGCAATTCCAGAAATATGCTTAGTTAGAAAAGTAAAGTTCTACATGTATTCAACCCATTTAACATGTCTTTGATTCAGCTTCTCATGTTGAGTCACAAATTGCAAAGCATGATTGTCACTGTATAAGACAAACTCCTTCGGAATCAAATAGTGTCTCCATTTCTTCAATGCCTGAATAATAGCATAGAACTCCTTGTCATATGTGGAGTACTTCACTTTCACTTCATTCAACTTCTCGCTGAAGTATGCTATCGGCCTGTCTTATTGTCTTAAGACTGCCCCTATTGCAAATCCACTTACATCACATTTTACTTGAAATGTCTTTTTGAAATCCGGCAACACCAAAATTGGTTGTTCCGTAATTTTCTTCTTCAACAAATTGAATCTTTTCTCAGCCTCTTCTATCTAGTGAAAATACTTATGTCTCTTCTTCACTGTGTCCATCATCGGTGCACTAATTCCACTAAAATTCCTGATGAACTTCTGGTAGAAACTAGCCAATCCATGAAAACTTCTCACCTCAAATATATTCTTCGGTGATGGCCAATTCTTGATCACCTCCACTTTTTCTGGATCCATCTTCAATTTATCTGTAAAAATAACAAAACCCAAATAAATGAGCTTTGTCTTCATGAATGAGGATTTATTCATGTTTATCAACAAATTCTCTTGTTGTAATCTCTTCGTCACTATAGCTAAGTGTTTCAGATGCTCTGCCTCTGTTTTACTGAAAATCATTATGTCATCGAGATACACAATGACAAATTTTCCGATGAACTCCTTCAGGACTTCGTTCATCAACGTCATGAAGGTACTTGGCGCATTCATTAAGCCAAATGGCATAACAATCCATTCATAAAACCCTTCATTAGTCTTGAAGGTTTTCTTCCATTCATCACCTTTTCTCATACGGATCTGGTGATATCCACTTTTCAAATCAATTTTTGAAAAAAAAAATTCTCCACTTAAGAAATCCATCAGATCGTCCATCCTTGGAAATGGAAATATGTACCTGATGGTTGTCTTGTTAATTTCCTTCGAGTCAGTACACAACCTCCAACCTCTGTCTTTCTTTGGACTGAGTAATGTCGGAACAACACATGGACTCAAGCTTTCTCTAACCAACCCTTTGTCCAACAAATCATGGACTTGTCTTTTGACCTCTTCATTCTCCTGTGGCGTTAACCTGTACGCTGCTTTGTTTGGAAAACTAGATCTAGGCATGAGATCAATATGATGACTCACACTTATGATCGGTGGAAACAAACGAGGTAGTTCATCTACTACTATGTCAACAAACCCTTCCAACAACTTCTGAACCTCTTCTGGTAAATCATCTACCCTTGTACTGGTTAAAAAAATCTTTGGCTTCCTGACCACAATAAATTGCGGTTCCTCCTTCTTCTTAACCTCTGTAAGAAGTTCCTTCCCACTAATGAGAAGTACAGTATTTATTACTTCAGGTTTCACTTCCTTATCTTTGATTGGAAGCAACATGTGAGTTCTCCCATTCTTCTCTAGGGTGTATGTGTTCTTCCTCCCATCATGAACCACATTTATGTCATACTTTCATGGTCTACCTAGAAATAGATGACAAACATCCATGGGAATAATATCACAGAGTATCTTATCATTATATCCTCCTATCTTAAATTCAACTAAACATTGTTTAGGGACATTTACCTTATGTCCTTTTTGTAGCCATGAAACTCTATATGGACTTGGATGTTCAATCGTCTCTAGCTCCAACTTTTCTACCATCTCTATAGAAACGATATTATTTGTGCTACCATTGTCCACAATGACCTTGCATACCCTATCCTTGGTATTGCAAGCAGTCCGAAAAAGACTATTCCTTTGTACTAGATTTTCCACCTCCTTCTCTAGTGTTAAGAGAACTTTTCACATCATCAACGATCTTCCACCTTCAGCATCTTCTACCTCAACATTCCACCTCTGTGCTTCGACAATGTGAGTCTCACCACCTTCTTTCTTCTTATCTGGACATTCATAAGATTTGTGTCTATTCTTTCTAGATGTGAAGCACTTTATCACTCCACCTCTTCCTCTTCCTCTACCCCTGGTATGAGGAAAAATGTTTCCATATGCATACTGACCTCTCTGTTCGGTATGCTTCCCTCTCTGCGAACTTCCACCTCTCTCAGTCTGAGTCTGAGGTTTCTTCCCATCTTCTTTGTGTTTCTGATTTCTATCCTGGCAACTGATTTTCCTCTGGCTTGACTTCTGCCTCGGCCTCTCTCACCTTGTTTTCAGCTCATCTTCTCTTCAGCTTTTAGAGCCATATGATAAGCATATTCCACCATTCGGATGGTCATCATGCTCATCTCATCCTGAATGTCGTATCTCAGGCCATTCATGTACCT
Source organism: Picea sitchensis (assembly GCA_010110895.2). Taxonomy (NCBI): domain Eukaryota; kingdom Viridiplantae; phylum Streptophyta; class Pinopsida; order Pinales; family Pinaceae; genus Picea; species Picea sitchensis. Next base: position 2,891 of record SNQJ01S0187904.1, on the reverse strand, counting down.
AGAAACCTTTTCATCATCACTTTTCGATGACCTGCCCTGATGTTCAGCCTGTAGAATTCTTCAGTATATTCCTTCACTGTCATAAGCTTCTGTCTCAAATTTTACATTCTTCGAAACAGAGTAATCTGGTAATCCCTGGGAATGAATTTCGCTTTCATCTTCGCAATCATCCTATCCCAACTCTTTATTTTATGCTTGCCTTTGCAGCGTCTGTCAGCTTGCAGTTCATCCCACCACAATGTTGCATGTCCTTTAAGTCTTGTGACAACATGTTTGAACTTCTTGTCTTCTTCGACATCTTCATAGTCAAAATAGGTGTCCAGAGCTCTAATCCAGTCTAGAATCTCTTCAGCATCTAGGTTTCCCTCATATACTGGAACGTCCATTTTTTCCCTTGCACTCATTCTTGCAATAGCTCTAATCAAGCATTCATTTGCCGCATCTTCTGCTGCAATTTCTTCTTCTTCATGTCCAGCGTCATCTTCTCTTTCGGACTTACTGACATCTCCAATATCATTTGTGCACCTTTTTGCTATCTCCATGTCCTCAATTCTGGTGCGTAAATCATGCATCTCTCTTGCCATGGCTGGGTCAGGCATTTGCCTACCTCTTCTTCTTGATATTTCCCTTTCCTTTGGCAAATCGGGTGTTTGCCTGTCCCTTCTTCTTGGAGGCATGGTGAATCTTCCTTTTCCTTGCTACAAAAATCAAAGAAACCTTTATGTTCTCTGATACCACACTTGACGTAGACCCCCTTCTCCTAGATCCATAGATCAATATCTGTGCAAGATCTTTTCCTCTCTTCTAGCCCAAAGAGCTCGACTGGCCCTTCTATATCCCTTTCGGGAAATCTGCACCCATAAACAACCTTGAGGAATTCCCCCCCTTATACTTTGGAAGATTGGACTTCACGATTTCGCAAGTCCTATGGCCGAGTGTCTTGTCTCTCAGACCCCCAAAACCCGAAATTATGACACTTGGCCTTTCCTCTCTCTATCTCGCCTTTCTCCTTATCTTGATTTCGAGAGTCGCAATTTCATGAAACTCATCCCCTCGACCTCCGAAATCCTGATTCCCACATTACCGAAACTCCAATGTTCGGTCACCAAAAGAAATTGATGGTTGTGATTCCTCGCTCGATCCAATGGTCAACGTGATTTTCGCATATCAGGAGTTCGAGACTCTCGATGCCCAAAACCTCATGTCAACACAAACTCCAAATTCCCGAATCTCGATATTAATTCTGGCTTTTCAGTTTTTCGCGATTTCAGAACTTTCTTTCCCGAAATGCACGGGTATCCTATCTTCAATATTCACGAAATTTCAAGCCGCGATATGCCGATGGACTTTCCTATCGGGATTTTCCCCGAACTCTTGGATTTCTGCCACGTGTCCTCCTATGATAGACGGTCTTCAATCATTTCACGATTTCACAAAATCAAATGCTAAAATGTTCCGCATCCTATCCTCTTGATCCCCAAAGTCTCGACATGCGAAATGTTGATGGACTCTTGAACGCTGCCACGTGTCTCAACAGACGGACGGTCCTGATTCAATTCAGGATTTCACGACTTGTAATTCCCCGATGTCACAATTTCTCTGTCAACTCAAAACCCCGGTAGCCGAAATACCGATGGGTTCTTCATCTCCACCACGTGCCTCAACAGATGGACAACTCAGATAAAATTTGGGGTTTTCACTATGAAGTGACCCGATCTCCTATCCTCGAGACTTCTAATATCTCGAATTTCGAAGTCCTGATATCCCAACGCCTTTCAGGACTTTCGCTCTTCTTGTGAGGGTTTAACTCCCATGCAACTCCTGTCAGATCCCATGACTGACGGGTATCTAAGTGAGGTCTGATGGCTCATGATCTCCTAATCTTGAACCTTTGCAAACATTCGTAACCCCCTTGCTTCTCTGTCAAATCGGACGGCTGGCGGGACTTCGTAAATTCTCTACGAAGAATTTCAACCTTCCATCTCTTCCCTTGAGAACTTCCACAAAATTTAAACAAAATATTTCTCTGTGTGGAACTTGTCCTCCTGTAGCACGACGTCATTGTACCTCCTTTCAATTCTTCAAGGAACTTAGCCTCTTGTTTCCCTTCGACGACTTCGAAGGTTCGAACCCTTCTGAGGTTTTCCATGACTTCAAGTCTTTCAAAAAAACTCCTACTAGAACTCCTTGTGGCAGACCTTCAAACACTTTCAAGTGTTGAACTCCTTTCGACTCTGCGCACTCCCTGCAGCAGCAGTCTCTCAACAAGTCATTCAGGTTACAAACCCCTGAAGCTTCACTTGGCCTGTGCACACATTGCATGGCTCCTATGCCTAACTGCACTTTTGAGGAAATGAGGACAAAATCTATCCTATCTGAGCTTTCAGAGACAATCCTTCGAACCCTTTGTCAACGTACTCCTTGTAGACAATTCCACTGCACTCCTTGGAGGAACTCTCACTCAGACAGAAAAACAATTGAAACTCATTTCCTAACTCTTTCTCTCTCAGACTTCAAACATAATCCTGAAATCATTCATACACAGCATAGAAAGCAAATGTACAACAGAAAGAGTAAATCCATGAACATACCATTTAGCATACACATAAAAGAAAAAAATACAACGCCATGAATCTGAATTAAGACTTCTTCTATTAAGTCAAATCTTTGTACATGGGTGTTTTTCAAACATAGTTTCTCTACTCAAGCTCTGTATGCTCTTCTCTTGGTAATGTTCTTCACTATTAGACAACAATACAATGAGGGTGTCTATATCCGTTTTCCCTCCTCTCCTAAAACTATCTAATCTGAGAATTCAAAGATACCTACTAACATAAATGCCTTCTTAGTCCTTCAGATGAGAGCGGGTTGCTCAAGGTCTGATTAAAATC
>SNQJ01S0187903.1:1409-18411 GCA_010110895.2 Picea sitchensis | reverse complement strand
TCCGAGTGTTAATTTCAAACATCATGGAAGGTCTTTCACGCATCGTCAGGTTGGCGGGTTCATGAAACCTCCAATCATTAATTACTCTTCTTCGTACCTGCCACCTTCGCACTTCTAAGTATGAAAAAACTAAGCTTTACTGCTAACAACTCATCATGCAACACCCTTATAGATTTTCATTAATGAGCGAAAGGATCGAGGAGATTTCTCATTCACACGCATTGGACCAACATTTGTGGAGGGTTATAGTATCCCCTCCAACCGTTCATTTCAAGCATCGTCTAGAGTAAACGGACGTTCTCGTAAACTTATGGCACCAACTCGACAATAGTTCTGGGGAGATACAGTCAACATCTTCGGGCGTGAGGACCAAAACTTCCAGTGGTCCAGAGCATACTCTTACTACTCATCCCCTTCCACCTAGAACGAAGTAATTTGGACCTCTAGAATTGCTCGTGCGGGATGTGTCCCTGAAGTTTTTTACTGTAAGGAGTTGGTCTCTTTGTGTGCCGATAGATATATTTTAGGCCAAAGAATTATTCCACTGTGGGACCACTCTCATATTTATTTGTCACCTCAGGTCTTCCGCAAGATTTTAAGATTGTCGAAGCCAACATTGACCTTCAGTGGAGAAGACTCCAAGCAGCGCCTAAAAAAGCATGATAACGGGTTGGACCTCTTGCCCGATTTCCTGGAAGAACCGACGATAGTTCCTGAAGATATCACAATCTTGCAAGTTAGTTCATTTAGAAATCCATTCCGAGAAATTGCCTAGATGTTTACAACAATAACGGGACAGGAATCCACAACAAGTATTTCCTGCATGGTTCTTTATATTTTGTATTTCACAGTCAAGGAACAAGCCATTTTTTATTGGGGGAATCTAATTTCCATTGAAATTTGTTCCCAATTGTCCTGCTTCAAAAAGGAGAAGAAATTTTATATGTCATCCTACTTGGTTTTCACGATAGCGCATTGGTGTTTGTTTCTAAAACTGTCTGTGTCCAAGAAGGTAAACTGTGAATTCGACCCAGTAACCTTCTGGTACAAGGCCTTGTGGAGGCACAAGGCCTCCCACTATTTTTATGAGGTTTTTAATGAATTTGTATCTGTTTTCAAAGATTTATTGTTAGGAAAGGATTCTCCCCACATGTCTGACCAGGCAACAAAATTTTTGGACAGGAAGGGGACACTTGAACAAATGAAGAATTACAGTGTGATAAGGATTTTTGGCACCAAGGAAAATCATGCTTTCCTTCCATGTCACATTACGAACATAATGTTTGTTACAGAAATAGAAAGGCAATGCAACTATTGGTTGCATCTATTCCATGAGAAGAGAAAAAAACAGTTCATTCCTTTGCCTTGGAAAGTCGGGGACTTCGTGTTGAGGAACGTCAACAAAATTGACGAATTCGCAACCCATTTCAACAACTTGAACCTAAGATATGCTGAGAGGCTAAGAGGATTCGACCCTAATGGTATTTTTTTAGAAAATTTACTAGCAGTTGGCTTCGACAATTCTTTTTTCCAGAGACGCCTGAGCAAAAACAAAGACAATGATGACATCACTCATGCTTCTGACACCGACGACCTAGAGACATTACAAAGAACAATTGAATTGTACAAACAACAGGGGAAAGACCCGGGTGAGAAGAGTGTTCAATCCCAGTCTACCACTCCCAAGAGTACGACATCCCGGAGCATCGCTCCAACGACCCACCCCAGTAAGAAATCAACCCAAAATTCTTCAAACGGAGGAGGAGATAATAACCCTCCTCGTGCTAAAATTGATAGTTCTCACAAGCTTCCCGTGAAGAAGAAGAGAAAAAACTTTATAGGGCAAGTGGAAGAGCCCGAAATTGAGAGTGAAGACATGGAACTTGAGACTGATCTGGATAGTGTATTCCACAACGTTGATCATCCCGGGGACACGATCCAGCATAGTCCCCTAATGGAAATAGCTAAGACCGAAATTTTTGACGAAGATGAATCCTTCGTATTCTAGAGCGTTGTTTTTTATAGCAAGTCTAAAAATTTAATTATTGAAAAGAGAGATGTAAGAAATAAGAAAGGGAAATCTTGGTCAAACATTAACCTTGGGAACATGCGGTCATCCCAAATCTCTCGAATTCACCAAGCAACCGGAGATGCTCTTGATGATTCCATTGGAGGCATTGAGGCCGAGAATTCCAAACTGAAGGACCATGCATGCCCCCCCTGCAGCCAAGTTAAAAGGATCCCCCAACCTCCTCGCATCGTGTAGAGTCTATGTGGACAAGAATATCAAGAAAATAATGAACCTGATTACTGAGGCCTGGGAAACAACACAAAGTATGGCTTCCCTTGGAATAAGGGCACATGCTTTGCATGAAAATTTGCAGGCGGATTTAAAAAATGAAGAACCTTTCTATATAGACACGGACATCCCTTTTGGCATCCATGTCACCAACATGACATATATGAGAAGAAGACAAGAAGATCTCCCCTCCCCAAACCGGATCACTCAATTAAATGCATGATGGAAAGAGAAAGTGAAGAACCTACATCTCATTGTCCAATCATGTGAACAAGCCATATCAAATAAAGAAGAATTATTCAGAAAGCTGACCAAAATACACTTAGCCAAAAGTACCAATGAGGTCCAAGGCCCCAACTTAATCATCAACTCCTTTCCCTTAACTAAGCAAGCCTTCGATGAACAAATTGATATTTTTAAGGGGTTGTCTTTAGAAAAGTTTTACAACATCCTTGAATATGGTGAAGATGATGTGGACAACTGGCTAGTGGATTATTCGGTACAAAATGAAGAAATTGATCAGGCTCTGCGTAATCTTTCTATCGATCTAAGGGAATTAGAAAAGGAGCTTTTCAACATAAAAATCTGGGATGAGATCAACATGGTCCCTTTGAGAGGCTACACTGAAGAATGGCTCCAAAGGGAAATCGAGAAGCTCACCGACGAAGGGCAACAGGCAGTTGGCACAATTCCAGTAGTCGTCGACGACAACAATAAAAAGGCATCAGTGAGCAAATAGCAAAGGGGGAGATATATACCATCAGTGTAAGTCTATACTGATCACATCCTGATTTGTTTATCAATCCAGTTATTCCACCTTTTTAAATAGAAATATCTAACCAATACCTTCCAATTTCTTCTTTTCAAGTCTTTCTCTCTATCGTCGCCCACTTCTTCTTTCTACAGTGATATTTCTTGTACATATTTCTTTTATGGTTTGCGGGAGCCCCAATCCCAGTCTATATGACAAATGCATTTAAATTTCCAAGAATATGTAACAAACAATATTATATTTTGATATATTTCAAATAAAACTATTTTTATCTCCTTTTTTATTTATGTGCTCAGAAATTTTTATCTTCAACTATGTTGGATGTCAAGAAATTGTGTTTATTTAATTTGAATGTTTAACGTAGTCCCACATTTGAACTATACACGTGACAGGGAAAACTTATAGAGGAGTACCAGATCTATAAGAACGCGGTAGTATTAAAAAAATATATATAGTTGTTTCTTTGCCACCGCATATAACTTTATTTGTCCTGACACATATAGAGACGCAGAAGCCAGATGATCTATTTAAAGAAGCGACTATGAAAATTGTACTTAACTCTAACCAATTGGAAGTATACAGAAATCATTATGAATGAATGCAAGGTAGGAACGAAAATTTCGAACATGGCAAGTCAGACTACAGGTAAAAAATAAAAGCAAGATAGATTATATACTTTCAAAAACTAAATGGTTTCAATGCTAGAATTTCTCTCGGGGCCACGTGTCATTTCATGCATGGATACCACATGTGCTTCATGTTGTTTGCCACGTCTCTGTTGCAGTTTCTATTTTCCTTCGCTACTTTTTCCCCATCCCTGTGTATTTATTCCCAATTCAACCCAGCAAGAACTGCACTGCCATGTAACACTTGTTTTATCAAGATATGATGTGAAAAGTGACCCATCATAGTACACACCATAAATAAAAAATGCTTTATTGTAATAAAGAAAATACATGATTTATCTTTATCTTAAAAAAGGAAAATTAAGCTATTTTGAAAGGTAGAGATTACTTCCTTTTAAGTCAAATATGTTATTTAGTTACTTTATGTAACTTTGATATATCATCTATGCTTTTACGCACAAAACTTTAGATGCCTTTTTTATAATGTGTATATAGGATAACTTGTTATGGAGGAACTTTTTTTTTTTTTTTTAATATAAAGTGGATCAAAAATTTAAAATAGCAAGATTAAAATAAGTTATCATTTTGATTTATTATAAGATTTTAATTATTGGATTTGTATATAGATATTTGAAGATTTATTTTTATTAAAATATATATTTTAAGATATAAGGTTGATCAACATTAAAGCTTAAAGTTATTATAATAATATACTTATGTTATTTAAGAGAATTGATTTTGTATGGGGGAGGATAAAAATCTTTCCTCTCGTATAATGTATGGGATAATTCCTTAGAAGATCTGGAGATTTCATTATTAGACTTGATTAACATTCTGCCCAAAACTTCCATTGTGGCTACCCAAGCTACTGTTAGATCCAAACCCTTGTGAACATGTTCCAAACCTTTGTGAGCGAGATCCTGATTTTTTCTTCTGAGATTGTGATTACTCAAATCTAGTATCTAAGGAGTAAGCAGTAGATGTAGCACCAACACCAGGGTTTAAAATTTATTCCTTTCCATAAAATTCACTTATACTTTTTCATAATATTTCTCCCAACCACTCAAACTAAAACCAATTGACCATAATACAATACTCTTAAGAGTTAAATAAATAAAAATAAAAACAACTTTCATCCACCATCGAAAACTTTATTAGATATTGATAAAAAATCTATCGTTAATTGACTTTGATTAGATAAGGGTGAATATATGATGAATTTTAGTTGTCAATTGGGTGTAGTTTGGATGGTTGTGAGGAATGATTGTTATCCTCCTCCACCGAGGTTCAATTCCCATAATGACATGAATAAAGCTCATAATAAGTATGTTGTAATGGCTTCGAACCTATATGTATTAAAAAATTACCTTTAATTCAAAATTGAATAACAAAACAACTATTATTTCCATGAGAAAAAAATATGATGAATCTTTCGTGTGTTCTTAAAAAAAAGTAAGGTCATGTTATCCTTATAGGAATATGTTTTTTTTTAATTATTTAATATTTGATTAGAGTGGATTTAAAATCCTTGGGACCCCACGTTCAAGGTATTAGTTTTAAGGAGAGTACACGTTAGGTTTTTGATAAAAACCCAAATGTATGGATGCGTGGATATCTCTATGTAATGTCACATAATTATGGTTTGATAAATTTTAAAACAAAATAAACTATATTTATAACAAAATAAAATATATATTTTTATTAGTAGTAAGAATAATTGTTCTTCATCAAATTTGATCAAATTTGAAATCTATGATTATAAAAAATAATAATTTATAATTTAATTATAGTTATTTACATTTTTTAAATAAATTAAATTTTTTTTATTAATTAATAAAGAATAATAAACATTTTTATTAATTAATAAAAAGAATATTGTTGTTATTCATCAAATTTCAAATCTATGATTAAAAAAATAAAAAAAAAAACATTTTTTTTTTTTTTTTTTTTTTTTTTTTTTTTTTTTTTATTTAAAAAAGTTTAATATTTAATCACCTTAACATTGGAAAAAAAAATTTAAGATAAAGGTGTGTGAACATATAAATAATTTTAGGATAAGGTGTGTCATCATACAAATAACTTTAGGATAAAGAGTGTCATCATACAAATAACTTTTGTTAGAATTTAATTGTTGTAGAGTCTTTGTGTGTATATGTTTGTGTGTATGAGTGGGAAATATTTTGATTGTCAAATTTATTCTTTAAGATGAGACGTTACTATGTAGATAATTTTTTTTGTTCAAATCTAACATATGTAGATTCATTATGTGTGTGAGAGAAAATATTAGAGTGTCAAAATTATTCTCTTAAAATGAGATGTGATCATGCAAACAACCTTTGTTCAAACTTAATAGATATATGCAAATAAACTTTGTTCGAACCTAATAGATATATGAGGGTGGGCGTGAGGGGAATATTCTCCCCACTTCACCATCATATATATGTTTCAATATTCTCCCCACCCTCACCTTCATATAATATATTTTTCAATATTTCCTCCACTACTCTCACACTCTTAATAAATGGAGTTGGTGTTCACTACATAAGTCTTTTGAATACTTATATACTAATTCTATAAACCTACATCTACAATCAAACCACATCTATTAATTTGACACATAATACCTCTCAATATTTTGATTTCCAAATTTATTCAAAGGCTTGCTTGAATGATAATCAAACACACAAATTGATATGAAATACCTCAAGGTGTTTAGGCTTTAACCTGCTCAAATGGGATGGCTAACATCATATTATATATATATATATATATATATATATATATATATATATATATATATATATATATATATATGAATGAGAGTTATAAAATAAATGAGTTTCCTATTTGAATCGAAGATTTTAGAATTAGGTTTGCTTCTTCAGGATAGACAAAATACTTTCTATGGGTATTATGGTATTACTTGCAATTTTGTTTTCTAAAATAAAATTACTTGATTTTTTCCTACTGAAAAGGAAAAATGATTTGGGTTGATACAAAATGAGAATTCATTTAAATTGATTCTTGATTTCTTGTTTAAATTAGAAGTTTGAATTTTTTCATGTGATAGTTTTAAGAATGGAAATTTAACTTAAAATGTAAAAACCTTAACCAGTTTTATTAATTTTTAATAAACAATTTAAAGATATTTTTAAAAATATTCAAATTTTAAAAATTTTATATAATTTTAATTATTTTTTTTTTTTTTTTTTTTTTTTTTTTTTTTTTTTTTTTTTTTTTTATTACAAATTTTATAATTATTATTACATTGATTAAAAATTATTAATTTTTGTAATTATTTTGCTTCTTCAAGGATGAACAAAATACTTTCTATGGTATTATGGTATTCTGCACTTGCAATTTTGTTTTTCTAAAATAAAATTACTTGATTTTTTCCTACTGAAAAGGGAAAAAATGATTTGGGTTGATACAAAATGAGAATTCATTTAAATTGATTCTTGATTTCTTGTTTAAATTAGAAGTTTGAATTTTTTCATGTGATAGTTTTAAGAATGGAAATTTAACTTAAAATGTAAAAACCTTAACCAGTTTTATTAATTTTTAATAAACAATTTAAAGATATTTTTAAAAAAATATTCAAAATTTTAAAAATTTTATATAATTTTTAATTAATTAATTTATAAAAATAATATTTTAGTTAATTAATTTCAAAAATTTAATTACAAATTTTATAATTATTATTACATTGATTAAAAATTATTAATTTTGTAATTATTTTACATAAATTGAAAATATTAATGTAAAACAAAATTTGAAGTCATATATATATATAATAATAAAACTTGCATTGATAAGATTAAAAATATTAATTTTGTAATTATTTTACATTGAAAATATTAATATAAAACAAAATTTCAAATCATATATATAATAATAATAAAACTTGCATTATAACCATTAAATATATATAATTGTAATAATAAAACTTACAACGATAAACATTAAGAGGACCCACAAAGTAACATTCACTTAAATTCAGAGGACCCACAAAGTAAGATTCACTTAAATTCAAAAAAATCTCATATACTTACGTCATGCTCAAGAGTCGACAAGGAAGAAAAGAAAATTAATTGTTCGATAAAGATTATGCAATTTATTAAACTTGTCATGACATACACGTAAATTTAATATCAAAGGAATTTAATATATATTTAATAGATTAAATCAATTTAATTTAAGTGGATTTTAATATAATACTTCATTTTTTATAAATTTGAAGGATGGGATGTTTTTTTAACATTGTCCGATGACAATTTGGAGTAGTTGTTGTGACAATAACTTCGATTTAGATTTTGATAGGTATGGTTCTTTCATGTATGGGGTTTGCCAAATGTGATTGTTGATTATATTAAATATTTTTGATGTAGTTTTCGGACATGTTATTATAATGGCTTTGACAAGGAACATACAAACTCTATTCTTCACTGTAGTGTGTGAGAATGGTTAAGTGTCTTTCCAATTTTATTGTCTGTAAAAAGGGATTTCTATTGAAAATTAAAAACATGAGAAATTGTAAATGTTTGTATGATAATAGTAAGCGTCAAGAAAAACGAGACCCACATCCTTGTAGATGAACTGATAAAGAGTGCAACAAGGGACACCTCTTAAATTATTGAATGTGTAGTTTCTCATCCCACTGAACTGTGACAACTATTGGTTATGCTACATTGTCACAAAGAAATACATTAGGAGAAATACACTGAGAAAGAAAGGTATTGCCAAAATCTCATCGTTAGTCTCAAATTGTGAAATTTTTTGCTTGGCACCTTTCTTTCTCAATGTATTTCTCTGTGAAAATGTAGCATAACGAATAGTTGTCATGGTTAAGTGGGATGAGAGAGGACACACTCATTAATTTAAGAGGTGTCCCTTGTTTCTCTATGCGCGTGGGTCTCATTTTCCTTGACACCTACTATTAGCACACAAACATTTACCATTTTTCATGTTTTGATTTTTTTTTTAATTTCAAATAGGAAGCTTTCTTTTTAGAGACAATAAATTTGGAAAGAAGCTTAACTACCCTCACACACTACAACTAAGAATAAGTGTTGCATGGCAGTGTAGTCCCTGTCGTGATGGGGCTGGAATGTGTTGGAAAATGGCACTGGTTTCTAGGTTGCATAGCATTTTATCTTTGATAAAGAAATCGACATGTATAACAGAGATGCTTTGACTGTGTTCTGATTGTATTTATGATAATTATGATAACATTTTACGGATACTCTGTTTACATATTTTGAAGGATTGTCACATCAACTATTTCCATTAAAGAATTGAATATGACTATTTCCATTGAAGAATCGATATCACAGTGTATCCTTTGTAATACATCTAAGGGTCATGCAAGGCATTTTCATTAGGTACATTCTCAACATGATCTTTGTTTATACTAATGGTCTCATCAACAGGTTTCTATCCAAGTGCCAGTTTCACAATGAAGGTGTCGATGAAGTATATTTAGAGAAGGGACATGAAACAACATTCTTTCTTGTCCCCTATTCTGGGCATGGGAGATGTTGAAAGGGAAACAATCTTTATACCTTAAAGAAGGTTGGAAGGGTGACAATCTTTATACCCTGAAGAAGGAATCCAAATAAACATGTTATTCTTGAGCATATATACAAAGGAACTGTTAAGCAAACATGAATCAAACAGCTACATGAATTCTAAGGAAATGAAAATGAAGATAAGATGAATATTCAAAGGAGGGACATGGAACAACATTCTTTCATAGATGTAAGTAAGAAAGCAAAATCCCATGAGCTCAGGACAAGCATCCAATACCTGTAATCAATATAGCGTTGCATTTTTGGATAATTAGGATGAAGGGACAGAATAAACTCAAGGATGCCTATATGGAAGAGTCAATAAGGTCAAAGTTGGTACTTGGAGCATACAAAAGCATCATTAGAACCTGACTTTGTTCAAAGTTCAAAGGAAAATAATTTAAAATGAAGAAAAATAGGGGAAAAGATTGGCATTCATAATGGTAACCTTGCAACAATCAATGTGGCAAGTACAACGACCAATGACGGTGAATCTTTTGCAACAGTTCATCGTACTCCAAATTCCATGTCAGAAGATGATTTTACTAAAAAATATAAGTGTCCTGCAATGAAGCTTTATGAACCATACCAAATTACATCTTTATGCTATCAAACATTCATATACATTGGTGGGGGATCATTAAAGGCAGAGGATCTCAGTCATTCAGGTTTTTCTATATGTTAAACGAGGAAGGAATTCATATTACAGTTGTGTGTTTTCATTTATGTTTCAAAGAGATCTTGTTTTTCTCAGTTTGTTGTATATCAATTAATTGTGTCCAGAGAAATGTTGCCACTCCTAGATCAATATTGGACCATCAGACCCTGTATAGTGAAAGTTTCAGGAGGTACATTACAACACCTAAGGTCAAAAAGCAAGTTGTTCAAACAATCAGCTAGAGGTCACAACTTGCATTTCAACCTCGTGTAGTTAAAAGGATGACATGTAGTTAAATCCTTTGCAAAATATTGAGAAATACTTCATTCAAAAGGAAAGCGCGACAACAAAGAGTAGTCACAACAGTAATCTAATCTGCTGTTAGAAGTGCAGGAGAGGAGGAAAGATCTCAACCGATAGATCTGAGTGTAAGGACCAAGAGTCATCGGATCCAGGTAACTTTCACAGTGGTTAACCCTGAATTCCTTTGGACTTCGTAAGTTCGGGAATTTTTATGTGTTGAACGCAAAGAAGACGAGGTTCCCAAAGTCCCGGGGACTCGAAGTAAATATGGAGCATCCATCGGTGAGGATGCGTGTCGGCAGATCAGGGGTAGTCTGGAAGTCTAGCTATTCGACGACTTTGGAGCATAGGCATAGGAGTGTTCAAGACTCCCAATGCTCCGAAGAGCAGAGTAAATCCTATCCATCGACAGGTGAGGATGCATGGTGCCAGATATCACAGTTCGGGAGATCTGGGTTGTTATTATGTAAAGGGAAGAAAATCTCGAAGCTTCGAAATCCCAGAGTGAACCCTGGTCATTGATTAAAAGGACACGTGTTAACAAATAGAGCACAGTTCGGGAGTGTGGCACTTCGGTAGAAGTGGGGTCATGGTGTTGACGAAAGGAGAGATTCATGAAGCCCCGAAGGTCGAAACCCATCTCGGTCGTCCAATTGAGAGGGACACATGGATGAACGATCTGCCCCTTCGTTAGTTCAGAGTTTGGGGAGAAACAGGGTGTAGTGTTATGGGAACTCCCGGAGGCTCAAAGGCTGGATTCCATCTCGTCTGTTCATTTGTGAGGGCATGTGGAGCTTGATCATGACTTGGCATCACTTCAAAGTTTGGCTCTCCGAAGGATTCGTTGGAAGGAGCACTGAGAACTCTCGAAGGCCCGAAGGGAAGAGCAAATCCGAATCGTCTATTGAGGAGGAAACGTGGACCGTCGGAAGGTGAGCCTTCAGAGTCTCAACAAAACTACATAGAATTCCTCCCGAACGTCAAATTGGTGGAGTGACGTCACTGTTGACGTGGCACTGACTGAGTGGTTGCCACATGTCACCTAGATTCATGACTTTCGTCTACCTAATGTGCCAACTAGACCTTGACACTTGTCACCATATGATTGTGCCATGTGTCCTTGTCGACGTGGTCTTGTGGACTATGATGACTTGGTCTCTCAATGTGTGTTCCACGTGTGTTACTTCGTGACTTCGAAGCTCCGGCCTTCAGGTGAACTTACATGTTCTAAACCCTTTTTCGTCGACGTGGTCAGCGCCAAATGGTCAGCATGAAAGTGCTTACACTATCCTTCCACTTGGATTCATCCAATGACTGTGATTAGTTCTATATCAATGGTCTAGATTCATTTTAGCCTTTGGGACTTCGGGTTATTCACTTTTTCCCACTTCCCAATTCTCCCAGAGTGAGATTCCTGGAAGAAAAAATCTCGAGTAACTTGAATTCATCTAACGGTCCTTCTTTAACTCAAGAATCTTAACACGATCCAACGGTTGTAAAGAATTCAGTTATTCAAGATCTTGGGCCTTTGGTATTTCTTATTCTATCCTTCCACTTTACTTGATCCAATGATCGGGATATTTCTTGAAGTATTCCTTAGATCAAACGACTGGTGTTTCTTCGTGAATTTGGGCTTCAGGTATTCTGGTTCAATTCGAACTCCTTTTCACTGAAGTGGTCAGCGCCGACGTTGACCAATTCTACTCATCTTCAATCCAAGGGTTGAGATCTTTCTCGATGCTATCTGACGATTGTCCTTTAATCAGGGACTTCATGCCTTAGGCTTGCTTTATCCTATCCTTCCACTTTATTTTAATCGGATGGTCAATATAACTCCCGCAACTTAAATCAGACGACCATGATTCTCTCCTTCTTTACACAGGTTTCCTCTATGATCCAACGATCAAAGGAGGACAAATCTCAACCGATAGACTTGATAGCAAGGATCGACAACCGTCAGATCTAGGTAAGTCGCACGGTAGTTAACCCTGAAGTCCTTCGGACTTCATAAGTTTAGGCATTTTTATGTGTTGAGCACAAAGAAGACGAGGTTTCCGAAGTCCCGGGGACTCGAAGTAAATATGGACCGTCCATCAGTGAGGATGAATGTCATCAAATCAGGGGTAGTCCAGAATTCCGACTATCTGGCCACTTTGGAGCATAAGAACAAGAGTGTTAAAGACTCCCAAAGCTCCGAAGAGTGGATTAAATCATAGCCGTCAACATGTGAGGATGTGTGGCACCAGATCTCACAGTATGTGAGATCTGGGTCATTTTTGTGTAAAGGGAAGAAACTCTCAAAGCTTCGGAATCCCGAAGCGAACCCTAGCCATTGATTAAAAGGCCACATGTTAATAGAGAGAGCACATTTCAGGAGGGTGGAACTTCAATAGAAGTGGGATCGTGGCGTTGACGAGAGGAGAGATTCATGAAGCCCCGAAGGTCAGAGCCCATCTCGGTCGTCCAATTGAGAGGGACACGTGGATAAAGGATCTACCCCTTCGTTAGTTTGGAGTTCGGGGAGAAACATGGTGTAGTGTTATGGGAACTCCCGAAGGTCAGAGTCCATCTTGTCCGTTCATTTGTTAGGACACATGGAGCTTGATCATGACTCAACATCACTTCGGAGTTCGCCTCTCCGGAGGTTTCATTGGAAGGATCACTGAGAACTCTTGAAGGCCCGAAGGGCTAAGAAAATCTTCGTCATCTATTGAGGAGGACACATGGACCGTCGAAAGGTGAGCCTTCAATGTCTCAACAAAAATACACAACGTTCTTCCCGAACCCCGAATTGGCGAAGCGATGTCACTGTTGATGTGGCACTAACTAAGTGGCTGCCACATGTCACCTAGATTCGCAACTTTTGTATAACTAATGTGCCAACTAGACCTTGACACTTGTCACCATCTGATTGTGCCATGTGTCCTTGTCGACGTGGTCTTGTGGACTATGATGACATGGTCTCTCAATTTGTGTGCCACATGTGTTACTTCGTGTCTTCGTAGCTCCGGCCTTTGGGTGAACTTACATGTTCTAAACCCTTTTTCGTTGAATTGGTCAACGCTAAAATGGTCAACATGGAAGTGCTTATGCTATCCTTTCACTTGGATTCATCCAATGACTGTGATCAGTTCTAGATCAATGGTCCAGATTCATCTCAGCCTTCGGGACTTCAGGTTATTCACTTTTTCCCACTTCCCAATTCTCTCAGGTGAGATTCCCCGAAGAATAAACCTCGAGTAACTTGACTTCATCTAATGGTCCTTCTTTAACCCAAGAATCTTAACACAATCCAACGATTGTCGGGAATTCAACTATTCGGGATCTCAGGCCTTTGGTCTTACTTATTCTATCCTTCCACTTTACTTGATCCAATGATTGGGATATTTCCCGAAGTGTTCCTTAGATCAAACGAATGAGGTTTCTTTGTAAATTTGGGTTCGGGTATTTTGCTTCAATTCGAACTCATTTTCACCGAAGTGGTCAGCGTCGAGGTTGACCAATTCTACTCAGCTTTAATCCAAGGGCTGAGATCTTTCTCGATGTTATTTGATGGTTGTCCTTTAATCGGGGACTTTGTTCCTTGGCCTTGATTTATCCTATCCTTCCACTTTATTTTGATCGGACGATCAATATAACTCCTTGAACTTCAATCAAACAGTTGGGATTCTCTCCTTCTTTACGCAGGTTTCCTCTATGATCAAATGATCATATTTACATCTGAATTATGGATGAACGGCTCCAGTTGTTTGATTTTTATAAAGGTTTCCACCTGTAAAAATTATCTTTATGAAACATGATCTCCTGCATGACTTCAAAAGCACTATCTCTTCTGAGCTTCGATTAATGTTCTTCCTTCTGATTTGTTCATCGTTATTTCTCCTGAGCTTTTAATAACTGTTTGTGCATTATTCTATGCACTGATCTTTGAAATCTGTCTAGAGGGCACACAGAAGAGATCATTGTTGACTATATTGGCAAGTGAAGCAACTATTCTATATCTATGACTGGCACACATATGTAACTACATAATATATGGTTTTCTCATAAAAGCTATTTTGACAATTAAAAATGGGTCAATTATTGTTTTCCAAATTTTGAATAACCAACTCTAAACAATATTTGGGATAATTTGTTTTATTGAATTCAACTTAAAATATGTAGAAATTGGTTGAAATAGATAATGCTCATGTGATATATGAATTTGAGGATGTCAGAGAAGAAAAACTTGGAATATTTTAGCTTAATAAATTGATTTTTCCATTGGTTAAATTGCAGTAAAAAATATTGGAAATTTGTTTTTTGTTTTTTAGCCTGTGGTTGACAAAACTAAAAGTTCAGTTTCTCGAATAAGGATTCCAAGGGTTGAGATCTTTCTTGATGTTATCTGATGGTTTTCCTTTAATTAGGGACTTTGTTCCTTGGCCTTGCTTTATCCTATCCTTCCACTTTATTTTGATCGGATGGTCAATATAACTCCCAAAACTTCAATCAGACAGCTAGGATTCTCTCCTTCTTTACGTAGGTTTCCTCTATGATCCAATGGTCAGATTTACATCTGAATTCTGGATGAACTGCTCCAGTTCTTTGATTTTTATAAAGGTTTCTTCCCGTAAAAATTCTCTTTCTAAAAGTTGATCTCCTGCGCGACTTCATAAGCACTATCTCTTATGAGCTTCGATTAATGTTCTTCCTTTTGATCTATTCATCGTTATTTCTCCTAAGCTTTTAATAACTGTTTGTGCATTCTTTTATGCATTGATCTTTGAAATCTGTCTAGAGGGCACACTGAAGAGTTGACTGTTGACTATATTGTCAAGTGAGGCAAACTATTCTATATCTATGACTGGCAGACATATGTAACTATATAATATATGTTTTTCTCGTAAAGGTTATTTTGACAATTAAAAATGGGTCAATTATTGTTTTCCAAATTTTGAATAACCAACTCTAAACAATATTTTGGATAATCTGTTTTTATTGAATTCAACTTAAAATATGTAGAAATTCGTTGAAATAGATAATTCTCATGTGATATATGAATTTGAGGATGTCAGAGAAAAAAAACTTGGAATATTTTAGCTTAATAAATTGATTTTTCCATTGGTTAAATTGCAGAAAAAAATATTGTAAATTTGTTTTTTTGTTTTTTAGCCCGTGGTTGATAGAACTAAAAGTTTAGTTTCTCGAGTAAGGATTCCAAGGGATGAGATATTTCTAGATGTTATCTGATGATTATCCTTTAATCAAGGACTTTGTGCCTTGACCTTGCTTTATCTTATCCTTCCACTTTATTTTGTTCGGGCGGTCAATATAACTCCCGAAACTTCAATCAGACGGCTAGGATTCTCTCCTTCTTTACGTAGGTTTCCTCTATTATCCAACGGTCATATTTACATCCCAATTCTGGATGAACGACTCCAGTTGTTTGATTTTTATAAAGTTTTCCACTTGTAAAAAAATTATTTCCGAAACCTGATCTCATGTGTGACTTCGAAAGCACTATCTCTTCTGAGCTTCGATTAATGTTCTTCCTTCTTATCTGTTCATTGCTATTTCTCCTGAGCTTTTAATAACTATTTGTGCATTCTTTTATGCACTAATATTTGAAATCTGTCCAGATGGCACATAGAAGAGATGATTGTTGACTATATTGGAAAGTGAGGCAAACTATTATATATCTATGACTGGTAGACATGTGTAACTACATAATATATGTTTTGCTCGTAAAATCTTTTTTGACAATTAAAAATGGGTCAATTATCGTTTTCCAAATTTTGAATAACCAACTCTGAACAATATTTTGGATAATTTGTTTTATTGAATTCAGCTTAAAATATTTAGAAATTGGTTGAAATAGATAATGCTCATGTGATATATGAATTTGAGGATGTCAGAGAAAAAAAACTTGGAATATTTTAGCTTAATAAATTGATTTTTCCATTGGTTAAATTGTAGTTAAAAATATTGGAAATTTGTTTTTTGTTTTTTAGCTTGTAGTTGACAGAACTAAAAGTTAAGTTTCTCGAATAAGGATTCCAAGGGATGAGATCTTTCTTGATGCTATTTGACGGTTGTCCTTTAATCAGGGACTTCGTGCCTTGGCCTTGCTTTATCCTATCCTTCCACTTTATTTTGATCGAATGGTCAATATAACTCTCGAAACTTCAACCTGGCCGCCAAGATTCTCTCCTTCTTTACGTAGGTTGCCTCTATGATCGAACGATCATATTTACATCTGAATTCTGGATGAACGGCTTCAATTGTTTGAATTTTATAAAGGTTTCCACCTTAAAAATTCTCTTTCTAAACCTTGACCTCCTGCGTGACTTCAAAAGCACTATTTCTTCTGAGCTTCGATTAATGCTCTTCCTTCTTATTTGTTCATCGTTATTTCTCCTGGGCTTTTAATAACTATTTGTGCATTGTTTTATGCACTGATCTTTGAAATCTGCCTAGAGGGCACACATAAGAGGTTACTGTTGACTATATTGGAAAGTGAGGAAAACTATTCTATATCTATGACTGGCAGACATATGTAACTACATAATATATGTTTTGCTCGTAAAGGCTATTTTGACAATTAAAAATGGGTCAATTATTGTTTTCCAAATTTTGAATAACCAACTCTGAACAATATTTTGGATAATATGTTTTGTTGAATTCAACTTAAAATATGTAGAAATTGGTTGAAATAGATAATGCTCATGTGATATATGAATTTGAGGATGTCAGAGAAAAAAACTTGGAATATTTTAGCTTAATAAATTGATTTTT
>SNQJ01S0187902.1:0-18411 GCA_010110895.2 Picea sitchensis | reverse complement strand
GATAGTGAATAAGAATAATATGAAGAGGAACATGAGGTAGATGTACCGTCAGATGAATAAGTCAAAGAAGTTGAGCCAGATGTAGATGACAATGTTCTTGACGATCATATTGATGATGATATTATTGAAAATGACTTTGATGACGATGATGTTGATATGTCCAATCCTTTCAACATCGATTCTAAACCAAATGATTCAGATGTATACTTGGATGAAGACTTAGATGATCAATGATATTGAAACAATGATGAGATGTAGGAGTTATGTGATCATTATATCTTTTCACAGTCTTCTTCATCATCATCATCATCATCATGGTCATGTTCATCATCATTTTCATGTTCATGGTCATGGTCATGGTCATGGTCATCATCATCATCATGGTCATCGTCATGGTCATCTTCATGGTCATCATCATTGTTATTTTCATCGTCATGGTCATCATCATCATCAACATCATGGTCATCATCATCATCATCATCATGGTCATAATCATCACCATCATCATTGTCATGGTCATCATCATCATCATCATCACCATCATCATCATTGTCATCATCACTGTCACCGTCATTGTCATAATCATCATTATTGTCATTGTCATTTTCATCGTCATGGTCATCAATATTGTCGTCATCGTCATTTTCATAGTCATAATCATTGTCATCGTCATCGTCATCATCATCATCATCATCGTCATCATCATCACCATCATCATCGTCATCATCATCGTCATCGTCATCATCATCACCATCATCATCGTTATCATAATCGTATTCTTCATTGTCATCATCATCATCATCATAATCGCCATCATCATCATCATCGTAAATATCGTCATAGTAATGGTCATGGTCATCATCATTTTCATCATCATCGTCATGGTCATCATCATCTTCATTGTCGTAGTCATCATCGTTATCATCATCATTGACATCATCATCATTATCATCATCGTCGTCATCATCATCATCATCATCATCATCATCATCATCATCATCATCATCATCATCATCATCATCATCATCATCATCATCATCATCATCGTCATCGTCATTCTCATCATCATCATCGTCGTCATGGTCATGGTCATAAATATCATCATCATCATCATCATCATTGTCGTATTCGTCATCATTATCATCATCATGGTCATCAATATCATCATCGTCATTGTCATGGTCATCATCATTGCCTTCATGGTGATTGTCATAATCATCATCATCATCATCATCTTCGTCGTTATTGGCATTGTCATCATCATCGTCATTTCCATTGTCATGATCATCATCGTCCTCCTCCTCCTCATCATCACCACCATAATCAACAATATTGTCCACTCATTCATTTTATGTTTCAACCCTAACACATAAAGGGGGGTTCCAACATAGCTACTAGGGTAAGGGAGGAATCATCTTCCGTGAGGGTGCTAGGTCTATCTATTATGCATATTTCATTATTTTATCTTTATAATTGCAGATCTAGTGTTTATTGGTTATATCTAGTGTGCAAGTCATTTTGTACATGGATCACTATTAGAGGACTATCACAACTCTACACTTGAGTGCAAAGAGCTTCATCATCTACAAAAATTAGTTCTAAGTGAGTTATATTCCTTCTTCCATTTCCATTTCTAGTATTATGGCTTCTATCTCACTAAAGGAATTGTTGATTAATTAACTAGAGTGAGTTGCTCCAATTTCCTTTTCTAATTTACTGGTAAAACTTAATTGATATACCATTATAATCACCTATAGACCTAGGATGTCATTCAAAACAAAATCATAATATCATAAAACCATGGATTGGACACCAATATGCATCCCTTATATATTGTCAGAACTAAAAATGAACACCATATACCACTCATGGGGAAAATATTAGAGCATATTATATGGTGATTGATGGGTGTTATATATGCACTAAAAACACACTAAAAACCCTCAATTAAATTGTCAACCCGAAGTAACTAAACTTAGAGTTGTAGCAAAATATATGCCAAAGGTAGAAGGGCTGGTAGTAGTATAGTCTAACCAAGGACGTGGCTATCTAAGGGCTAATCTATTCAAGCAAACCTATATAATGAGAAAACCCTACTAAGAAAATTGAAACTATGTAACCTAAGTACTTTTGGGCCAAGGATCGATGGATAGTTCTAAGAAGACAAGTAAAAACCCTATGTAAAGCAAACTAGTTCATAACAATCAACAAAGAAACTATTAAGCATAACAATAAGCAAATAAAAAAAGAAAACCACTTTAACTTTCCAACCTACATTCAATGAGAAACTACCCTATGAAAGCAAGTAAATAAACAAGCAAGCAACTATTCTACTAAAGAAAATAAACAGGTAAGCAAGACAACTAGCTAACCTATCAAAGAAAGTAAACAAAACAACTAACTAACCTATTAAAGAAAGTAAACAAAACAACTAACTAACCTATTAAATAAAGCAAGCAACTAACTACTCTAAGATAACTTCTACTCTAAGTAATCAAATTAAAACTTCTCATTGAACAACTATCTAGTCTAAGAGGCAAGTGGACTAGATTCTTAATTCAAAACTTCAAAACTATTTCTAATTCATGAAGGGAAATCTATTTAATTGGAAGCAAGAAAGACTAGCAACTAACCTTTAATCTATGATAAGAAAACTGTTCTCTAACCTATCAAAGAAAAATATTATCTATCCAACAACAACAATAAAACTATCTTTTAAGCTATGAAACCAAGAAACTATATCTTCTGATCTATGAAAGAAGGAAACTATATATTTTAACGTATGAAAGCAAGAAAACTATCTTTTAACCTATGAAACCTCAAATATAGTGTTGGTGGTTGTGTGAATGTCTCCGATGTCGTATGATATCTTGATGGCACTTGACAACAAAGGATAATTCAAGTGGGATAAGTTCAACACTGATCTCAATAGAAAAGTAAAAGATATGGATTAAACAATCCAATGAGAATTTAACCATGACATAAACAATCGTCAATTACCTTGCATATTCATTTATTAACCATCAAAAATATAATGAGATCATGATTATACTTCTACACTATGTAAGAAAAATTCATACTTAAACTCAACTATTAACTAAGAAATACAATTGCAATTTAACTCTAGGAAATAAATTACATAAAATGAAACTATACTTTATCTATTCTAACAATTCAAACTGCAATAAGAAAATACTTAAGAACATAAATTAAGACACGACATTAAAAAGTAAACTACCAAATGTATTAGCCAACAACTAAGTAAGAAATATCTATATAAAACTGAAATAAGCAATCTATCATTAAAAGCTAAAATTAACTCTATCCATCCATCAAATCCTTGTCAAAGAAAACCCAAATTAAAACTTTGTTCTATTCTATTTAAAACTCTGTTTGAAATTTGATTCTAAAATCATAAATAAAGACATAATCTAATATCTAATTGCACATGGGGTTAGTCTAGGGATTTTCAAATCCGTTCCTAACTACAAGATCAATGCATGCTAACCCAATATGTCATACTAACCTGCAAAAGAGAATCAAAGCAATTAAATTATAACAACAAACTAATTAACACAATGAAAATACATGTACAGGAAATAAAGAGAACAACTAAACTATAAAATGCATAAACAAACTAAAGAACAGTTACCAGACTGTTGGTGGGCCCCCCAACAAGTCGTGGTCACTTTCTAAAAGCACACCACGAGCTCAGCAGGTCGATTTCATCATAAAAACTCAAAAACGCAGTTCTTATATAATCTAGAAATGTAAAATAGCAAAACAGAGTAAAATCATGTTTCTCTCTATCACACTGATACTTCTAATGCTTAACAATCATCTGACCACCACAATGGTATTTATAATGTTTACAGACCAAGTGGTCGACCACAGGAGGGTCGAACCACTTCTAAATTCGACAATTTACATTAAATGATGCCCTAATTGCTGAAACAGAGCGAGTCAATAATTTCCCTCTTGAACAACTAAAACTAAGTTTTCGGAAGTTTAGTAGCTAGAGGGGGAAATCATGAACAAAACCCATGTTCCCAATTCTCCCATCACTGGCCGCCAATACCATAACCACCAAATCTCCCTCAGTTTTTGTTCAAGACGCAGTGCTTGACGTAGTGCCAGATCGAGTACCGGAACAAGTGCTGGAAGGAGTGTGGGGCTGAGTGCCGGAAGCAGAAACGTGGTGTGTTTTCTCCCTGTAACACCAAAAAATGTGAATCATATCCTTGGAAGTGTAAAAACATGATGAATTATACTCAATATAATCATTAAACACGAATAATATGTACCTAGTGTCGATCATACCGTTTTAGCATAAAATTCTTCAAAACGTGAAAAACACATATGTACATTTGGCAAAAAGTGTCTAATAACTGTCATAAAGTGATCATATCTTGGGCCCAACATTACCCCCACACTTACGATTTTGCAGGTCCCACTGCAAATAAAAAGAAGTTACCCCTCATGACTAATCTTGCTGAGGAGGATCAACTTTGGAAGCTTCTCCTTCTTGCTGTGAAGACTTAGCCTTGTGCCTCTTGTGTTGCTTCAGCTGTGCTCTGTGGTTGCAGTTAGATTTGGTCATCTCATCGACCAACCGTTGAAGGGAGTTAACTTTTTCTTGAAGGACTGGATTATCATGATGAAGGTGTGTGTCTATTGTCTTCCTCTCTTCCAATTGTTGGAGAAGCTGATGGTTTTCTTTTTGTAGCTTCTCTATGGTTGGGGCAGAATCGATGATCTCTGAGGAAGGCTTAGATCCTTTGAGGAATGTGGACAATCTATCAGTTTTAGGATCTGGAGTAGGCATGGGTGAAGTAGGAGTGATGGGGGATTGGTAAGGAGAGGTAGGCTATGCTTTTGTCTTTCTTAGTGGCTCTAATCCATCTGCAGAAACTTTCCTAAGTCTCTTGTGAGGGCTCTCAAGGTCGGAGGACACTTGGATAGGATCCAAAGTAGGCATGGGTTTTTCATAAGGTTTGGTTATTGTACTCCAGGTATTCTTTCGAAAGGGTCCTTTACCAAATCAATTGGCTCCCCTCCTATTTGTGGGAATGATGGGAAAGTCTTGCTGAATTATGTATTGGAGCTTTTTAGGTGTAGGATCAAGAGAGATTGAAGGCATTGGGGGGTTAACAATAGGCTTATTTTCGTCTTTGCTCTTGGTCTTTTTACTTGATGAAGAAGTAGGGATATCAACAAGCTTTTTGTATTGTTTCGACAAAGAGATGATTTGTGCAAGGGGGTTTGCAGTTCTTGGAGAGAGAGGCTTGAATGGAGAGATAGTTTTTTAGGCTAAGTGGCATTTTGTTGCTATTAACTGTCAAGTGAGGGTTTTCAAATTGGTAGATAAAGTCATCCCAAGTTTTCCCCTGTTTCTCTAGTTCAGCTAGAACACGGATTTTGATAAATCCATGGTGAAAGAGACTGTTGTGGGGGCTAGTCACATTCTTCCTCACTTGAGAGGACATCTTCTCCAAGCTTTTGAGAAAATAGAAAGGGAAGTTCAAAGGTTTGTTGAACAGAAAATGAGCCAACAATCTAAAATGACAAGATTTGAAAGTGGAGTATCTACCTTCGCAGGTAATCAACCTTGTGATGACGATGAGGGGGTTTATCAATTCCACCTTTATCCACTCCCTAGAATATCCTTTTTCTCCTGAAATGCTATCGAATTCGGGCTTAAACAACCTGTTATAACTTGAGCATGACAATTGGTGGTTTTTGAACCATTTATCTCCCATTCTTGGGAGCTTTGTAGCTGCAACAATGGACTCTTCTGAAACTTCAAAGGTAAGAGACCCTACATGTGTTGTCTTCCCATCGAAACCGAGGGAGAATTGCATGGAGAGGCCATCATCATGGCCCTACAAGTTAGAAAAAAATGGCCCCCAGCCTGCACGCAAAAACACTTCTCTGCATTGTGCAAATTCGGGAATGGAAAACAGGTCCGCATAGGAAGAGGGTTCATACCTCTCGGGGATTGTGGCAGAGGCGAAGTTCACTAAGAAAGGGTGCAATCGAGCCAAGAGATGGCACAAATTGGGCACGAACGAATGCTTTTTGAACAGGGGATGAAATGGCAAAGGTTGGGCATGATTTCTTAACACAGGGGAGAGTAAATGGAAAGGGCGAATGGAGATAATGGTTGCCCGGCCCGATTTTGAATGCTCTTATGGTGGAATACGTTGCACACATGTGCGCACGGGCTGCCATGTGCAGAAAATTCAAATTCGATGGCTTATTTTTGGGTAATGTAATGATGCGTAGTTAGATCAATGTCCAAGTCTTTTGACTTGGACATTTGATCATAAACATATGAAGCATCTTCAATCAATGTCTGCAACCAATTCAATTGAATGTAATTGAGTTCTGGTTACCTGGAATCTAGGATAGTTACTGGTGTGTAATTCACATGGAACTTCATTCGACACCTCATACGACATTTCATATGGCACCTCATACGATACTTCATCCGGTACCTCTGTGTTAAATACATTTTCACTTCCTGTAATGGATAGCCTACAAATTTGAAGTGTTTTTGACAATCACAGTGGTAAATGAGCAGAGGCAAAATGTTCCCTTGTTGTTGATTTTGCCGTCATGCTGACTCAACCCTCTTGCATATGACATATAATGTCAAACCTACAATGAACAGGTTATGGCAAGCATAAAACATGTATTTTCAAACCTACAATGTACAACTTATAATCAAAGATAAACCGATAAAAGTGATCAGGTCTGTTAGGCATATGTTTAGTAATTTATAGCACACAGAAGTTTAGCACTTTAAAAATAAAATGACTATTAATGTAATAACCTGTATCATGGAAATAATACAAAAACTCTTGCAAAGATCTATTTCTTTAGGCAATGATCATTTTCTAGCTCATGAACCCCTCCCCCACACCTAAGTATTGTGACACCTCACAATCAAAAGTATATGAAACTAGCTAGTATCCCCCAATAGCCGAAGATTTATAGTATGTCAAGTGTAGAAATAAATTTCATACATTGGTCTGACAAGACGGTTAGAAGATGGCCCCACCTATAGGATAAGAGATCCTATATATATATATATATATATAACAAGAGATAGGAAAGAGAGTTTCAAGATAGCCTTAGAGTTGTTTCCCAATGGCAAGTGTATGAGATTCATTAACCTTAGCTTAACCACACATACTTCATGTCAGTTTTGTCTGCAAGTAATGACGTACATTAGGAAGGGTTTAAATTTATTATTTATTTTTGTCATATTACCATCCTCGCTAGGTAGAATGCCCTGCTACCAGCAAGCCTGTTCAGTACTCCAGTGGGTTTACCTAGTCATACCACATGCCAATACCCGCTGGCAGTAGACCTGTTCAGTATCCCGATGGGTTAGCCTCTTACACCCTCAGATATTGTCCCTCCATCTTTTAATATTTTAGTATAAGATTTCTTTATGCAAGAAGATGGGGGAATAGCTCTGAAAACAAATTTTTCTTACTTTTTTCAATTGGGATGGTATTTGTGTTAGAGGATGACTTTCCGTTATATTACTTAGTTATTTTCCCAATGTAAGGGGTACTTAAGCAGACGTGGCCTATCTAAATATATGATATAATCAATCTATTTAGTGTGTGGTGGATGGTACTATTGAGAAAGAACAAAAAGGTATCTCTAGGCTCAACTTACTTTCTTCCTTTGTAGTTATTGTGATGTTTCCATGACTAAATGCTAATTAGACCTCCTTGTTACTCTTTGATAAAGACACTTGACTCACTTACTTAGGTTTCTTGGAAAAACTGTATGAGAGACCTCTAGGCTTGATAGTTATGATATCACTTCCTTATACAATGGTGAAGAGTTTCAAGAGAATCTGCTTTAGAATGCCTAAAAATGAGAATTCTTGCAAAAATATGTCTAATTAAAGTAAGTCAATATTCATTTGATGCTTTAGCAGACACAAAATTCAAGTGTAACAAATTTTGAAGAAAGATCCTTGAAAATGTGTACTCCTGGTGAAATAAATACTTACATAAATCTCTAGAATTGCCTTATTAACAAAATTCAAAAACTATTTACATATATACAATAGGAAATTTAGAAAAAAATTCAAGAACAAGAGGGGACTTCCCCATATACTAAGGCCAATGCCTTGTCAATTGACATGACCTGTAGAAAATCCTCTCTGGAAATGGGCTTATGACAAAATTTAATTCGGTGTCCATTTACCACAAAGGAGACTTGTCCATCGTCAATTGTTTTAATTTTTACATCTCCATTGTCATATACATTGTCTACCTCGTAAGGGAAAAACCACCGGGTGGTGAGTTTGCCTTTGAAGGTTTTGAATTGGGAATCAAACAACAAAGCCCAATCACCAGGTTGGAACTGTTTCTTCTTAATAAACTTGTCATGCCACTTGATCCTCTGGTTTTGGACTAATATTGTCCGTTGGATAGCATCTTGCCTGATTTCATCCAACTCATTAAATTGTAGGGCTCATTGCTTCTGAGCCTCATCTAGGTTCAATCGTAATTCTATGGAAATACGGAAATTCCTTACTTGGAATTCTATTGGTAAAAGTACTTGTTTCCCGTACACTAACTCATAAGGGGTATGCCCAATGGTATTCCTCCAGGTAGTTTGGTATGCCCACAAAGCCTCTGGGAGCCTATCAACCCAATCCCGATGATGTAATTGAATAGTCTTGGTCAAGATGGCTTCCAGAACTTTTTTTGTGGATTCTAACTAACCATTGGCTTGCGGGTGGTATGGATAAGATTTACAATGTTTAATCCCATATTTCTCTGTTAGCTCTTTCATCAACTTGGAAGTGAATTGAGTGCCTTGGTCGGTAACAATTTCACGAGGGACACCAAAGCGGGTAAATATGCCTTCATAGATAAATTCGACAACAAACTTCTCTGTATCCCTGAATAGAGCTTTTACCTCTACCCATTTGGTGACATAGTCCGTACAAACCAAAATATAGTTTTTCCTACGGGACATGGGTGAAATTGGTCCTACAAAGTCAAGGGCCCATTTTTTGAAGGGTTCTATCACAACTTGGGCACGCAAAGGCATTTCGTCAACTGACGTAGGTCTTCCTATCCTTTGGAAACTATCACAACTTCTCACATACTTGGAAGCATCTTTGAAAAGGCTAGGCCAATAGTAACCCGAATGTAACACTTTATGTGTTGTATGTTTGTCAGAAAAATGGCCACCACATGGTCCATCATGACAACTTCATAGTATTTCAGGTACCTTGTCCTCTCAGATACATCTACAAATAATCAAATCATGACTTGTGCAAAAAATATCATGACCAACCCAAGAGTAATTAGCACTTTGTGTAATAATTTTCCACTTTTCATGAGGTGACAAATGAGACAGTAACTTTCTAGTGGCCAGATAATTTTCCATATCTGCAAACCATGGGGTATTCACAGAAAGGGAAGAGAGGTGCTCGTTTGAGAAACTATCATCTACAGGGATATCATCATCCTCATTTTTTATTCAGGAAATAAAATCAGCTACTACATTATCCTTTCCAGGTCGGTCAAGCAAAGTAATATTAAATTCTTGCAACAACAAGAGCCACCTAGTCACTTGACCATTAGTTATGGGTTTATTCATGAGGAATATAATGGTTGAATGATCAATATGTACGAATACTTCATAACCTGTAATGTAATGATGAAACTTGTTAATAGAATGAACAATTGCCAATAATTCTTTCTCAGTGACTATATAGTTTCACTCAACAGGGGACAAGTTCTTGCTCACAAAATAAATGGCATAGGACTGCTGGTCCTCTTTTTTCCCTAATACCCCTCTTATTGCGGTGTCAGAGGCATCAATGGATACATGAAATGGGAGCGTCCAATTGGACCCTCTAAGAAATGGTGCCACAGATAAATTAGCTTTCAGGGTTTCAAAGGCAGTTTGACACTGCTCAGTCCAAACAAAATCAACATCTTTTATTAGTAATCCAAACATAGATGCAACAATATTTGTAAAAATTTCAATAATCCGTCAGTAATATCTGGCATGTCCAAGAAATATTCTCACCTCTTTCTGAGTCTTGCGGGGTGGAAGTCTAACAATGACCTCAATCTTTGCAGGATCAACTTTTATCCCTTGAGATGAAACATGATGTCCTAGAACCACTCCTTCAGTTAACAACAATTTGCACTTTTCATGGCTTAGAGATAGGTTAATTTCCTGGCATCTGATGAGGACTTTTTCGAAGTTGTCTAAGGCTTCCTGGTAAGTGTTGCAATAGATTGTGAAGTCATCCATGTAGACCTCCACACAATCATGAATAAGGTCGACAAATATCCCTAATACTGCTCGTTGAAATATGGCAGGAGCATTACACAATCCAAATGGTAAGACCCTATAGGCATAGGTGCCCCAAGGACAGGTAAAGGTAGTCTTGTCCTGGTCCTCAGGTGCTATAAGAATCTGGTTGTACCCATTGTACCCATATAGAAAGGAAAAATACTTCTTTCCAGACAAGGTATCTTGTTATAACCCTAAATTGCACTACCCCTGCTTACCTGGCATCAGGCCTACTCATTGCCTTTCCTTGCCAAAGCCATGCTGAACAAACTCTTCAAAAACCTCCTAAATCAAGTAACCCATGCCCTAACCTAGCACTGGGCGCGTTGGGATGCTGGTAGGCCTTCTGCAGCATGCGTGTGAACGCTGGCTGGCCCACTACAGCCCGCGTTTACCTAACAAAGAAAAAAATCAGGAAAGTTTCCGCCTGGACGAAGAGATTTTTGTCAGTTAACTGGAAATCCCAGCCATGCATGGCCGAGAGTTCGCCAAAAATCCTAGCTCCTCCTAGCCTATAAAAGGAGGGGTAGGGGTACTATTCAAGGAGGAAAAATCATAGCAAAGAAACTCTGCCAAATTGCCAAGTCCGTTTTGTCCCAACCCTTTAGCCTTGCCTCAAGATTTAGGAGAAATTCAAGCAACAACAGTTGGAGGAAAAAAGAAGAGGAGGAGCCCAGGATCAGGATCGAGGAACGATGGCCAGTCTCAGAATTCATTGTAAGTGATTCATATTGAGACTAATGAAAAAGATGCTTTTCATCCCCGAATACATGATTCTTATCTATGTTATTTGATTTGTGTTTTAATCTCAACCCTCCAGTATATTAGTAGCATGCATGTGTAAAGTTTTGTCTTGATTGTAGGATCACTTTGTGGAAGGAGCAGTGACAACAAGGAGATAAAATCTCAGCGGAGGATCTATAGCGTCGATAAAAGTGGATTGATTCTTACATGTTTGCTTAAAGAAAAAGGGTTATAGTTTGGAGTGGAGGTTAAAGTTATTCCTTGAAGGGTCGCCGTCGCATTAGAAGTTTGAAGCCTAACTGATTGAGGTGAAATACCCTATGAGGTAAACTCCATGCAGGAATATTTTACTCTTAGAGGTTCCGGTTTGGTTTAAAGATCTTTTAGGGTAGTTCGAAGTTAGGTCTCATTTCCTTTTGTTATTTTGAACACCATTAGGTCAATACTTCATAGGGAACACAGACAACCTGATTTTTTGTTTCTTGACATTTATTCTCGAGACACCCTTGAAGGTGCATGGCTGCGAAGCCACGCGCGGGTGACGTACCCTAACTTTCTACAACTGTTTTGCGGGTGTCTTGCGATGGATTTAATAAGCGTGTAGTTTTGGGGAAGCTCGAGGCGGTCCTCTTCCTGTCGGAAGTTTGGCATCTTCGAAGTTTAGAATCTGTCCGGGTCTTGATTGGTTCATTGTCTTGTGTTTAAGTCTGTCTTGTTGTGTTGTTTTCTTTACGTGGCTTTTCCTTTTGCAAATCTTGCTTTTCTGTTAAAAGTGATAGCGTCATGCCTGGAGCCTACGATTTGTCGATACAGAAGCGCACCTGGAACTAAGGCTATACGTGTGTGATTTTATCTCAATTTTATCTGGACCAGCGGCTTTGTTTAAAGGCTAACTGGCGAATTGCCGTCGTTAATAGAAGCTCAATACGCGTTTACCCCAGCGTCTTGTATTAGTAACAGTCAGCGGGCACGATTCTGACTTTTGACTTGGGTGGGGCAGTCATTCCCTCTGTGGTGAGAAGAGCTTCTTCAGGATCTGAAATTGCAGACCTGATCCCGGTAAGTTGATGATCCGCATAGCTTGTGCTAGTTTTTTGATTTTTTGATAGAAAAGACAAAAGAAAAATAGATTAGTTTTATGGTTTTGAAATAAGTGTTGAATTAATTGCTTTCTTGATTGCTTTTTGCATTTTCATGCTCTGATTAAATTTTGCGTCTGGCTTTAAACGGAGGATTTCTTTTTCTCTTAGTTTGATCTTGTAATGCATTTTTCCTTCTTTGTGATTTTGCAATAAAAAAATTGGTATCATTTCTTCTTGATTTTTGAGGATTTTGTTGTTGCATCGGTAGCTAGAAAAGAATCTTTTTTTTTGCATAAGTTTTTGCATTACCTTGACTAGTATAAGTAGTTAAAGCGGAATCGGCGAAAGTCCTTCATATTCTTGCGGCCAAATCTTAATAAATTAGGAAAAAAGAAGTCTTTCATTGAAAAAGTTGTTGGTTTTACATTTTATCAAAAGTTTGTTTCCGAGCATCATTGTGCATTTTGCTTTGAGTATTTTTACCATGGTTTCACTTCACCTTGAGATTTAAAGACCCATTAAAAGCTAAATAAAATCAAGTAGACTTTTCTGTTTTGTAGGGTGCATTCTTAAGCTTAAGAATAGGGCCTTGGAATGGGTTGGAAATAAAATTCCAAGGTACCCAAACCAAGAAACTGCATTAGAATTGTCATTTTAGGGGTATAGAATCGATTCTGGAAATTTATTAGGACCCCCTCTAACCGCAGGGGCTAACCGCAGGAATGGCGTAAGGAAAGGCGATGGGAATTAGCCTCCAAAGATGCGGGCCGACACATATAGAGAGATGCGGTGGGGACCGAAGTCGATTGCATTTTTCCACGGGGTTTCGTGGGTATCGAATCCATTCTAGGTCCTTATTTGTCTTCCGGAACACTTGCTCGATACCCTTGACAGGTTCCCGGGCTTGATATACTGCTCATTGTGGTCTGCATTTGTTACCCGCTGATAGTTGTTCATGTCTTTGTAGCAAACTTCGTTGCCAATGTTCAAGGACATACGGGTGTTGGGGTATACCGTGATGGTACCGGGCCGGACATCGGACCAGCAGCTTTCTGCTGAGTGACACAGGAGATTGCTTCCGTGTTAGAATTGCACTTGCAGAGTATAGGTACTCTAAAGTGTTAGGTTGTTATGGCCCGTTCTTTCTACTAATTATGATTGCTTTCTTGATTTACATCTTCTAGGGGCTTTTCAACAGTGCGTCATTCTTGTTTGTTCATGTAGAATACCTTAACATGTCATGAATCTTCTCACACCCACGGTGGGATTGACTCCACGTAGATCACCGCGAAAGCCGGGCTGCCGCCGGGGTTTATCAGGCACCCCGCCATTGGTGAGCTAAGATATCAGGTCTTTCAAGCAACGGGGGCTTTTGATCCGACAACCCCCAAAGATCAGCCATCCAATCTTGGATTGGGGCGAAATCAAACAACGATGCTTGAGTGGGACCTTAGTGGCCGCCCATTCAATTATGCGAGCGCTTTGTCGATATTCTTGATTATGGAACAAATCGCTAGCGGGATTTCTTCTTCAGGGAATTACATCGCGTTGTTGTTTACCGCAGACTTCTCTAACTTGCCTTTGTAGGAGGTCACGTACCCGCAGGTCTCCGGGCCGCCAGCTTCATCCGCCTGATGGATAACCCATCTATGGTGGCGAGAACACACCTCTTTACACCTAGTGTGATAAACTCTGTTTTCATCGAACATGCCTGGATTCGATGCCCAGGTCCTGTACTCACCTCCTCCGCTACGGAGCTTTGGGTTGAGGAAGGGAGCTCTTATTTGCTCGCAAAGTCAACTCGGGAATTCTGTGTCCCCACTCAATGCTTTTTCCTTACTGGAGGTCCATATCCCTCTTTGGAATCCCTCCATTCCAGGTGGATCATCCAGTGATCTGTAGAGGCTGACCCTACAAGTCCTTTGGGCAGGAATCAAGGGAACTTACTGCGCCGACTCATAGAGTGTGGGTTAAATCCGTTCTTTTAGAACAAAGCCGTTTAGTAATAACACTTTAGCATCTGTTTCTTTCCCATCTGGGGGCACACTGGTATTTGGACAGACGATTCTGCAGCCTGAGGTACTATTCTGTATTGGAGGCATATATAGGACCCGATTTCATGCACAGGATCCGTTGCCATCCCTCTGGAGATAATAAATTGCGAGGTAACTTCTTTCCCCTGACCCGGTGGAACCCGGTTGACCTGTACCTCTTCATCCAGGACGACGCCGGGTAATCCATCTAAAATCCATCTAAGCCGATGAGCCAGCATCTTATGTCCCTTCATGGGAATCTTAGCAATGTCTCCTCAAATGCCATTACCATTTGGTCAGAGCGACGTTTCCCCAAAACCACGGCGGCCAAAACTCTGCAGCAGCACGGTGCCGGTCAAACCAGGACCTTTTACATCTAGCCTCAACAACAACCTAAGCTCACTTCTTGGCGACGTTACTTGCCGGATTTAACCGCGGTTGATCCTATCATCTGTCGCGTTGGCCTCTATCGCGAAGTTTATATGTTGCCACAAAGTTTTAGGCCAAGCCTAATGAAGATCAGGTGATCATGTGACCACTTTCCGCAGTGGTGTTCATCAACTCGCGAAGGAATGGTACCGTCCGGTTAATGATTGTTTCAACGCTCTCTTATTGGGAGTGCTGTGAACTGGTACATAGAGCTTGATCATTCATGGTATTCCTTTTTTTGGCGAACTGGTTATGGTTTTCCTTAACCATTTCCCGTTACCTATGAAAAGTGTCTAGCGATGGCATGAGTTGCTAGCCAATTCGGCGGGCGTCAGTGCACCATATCTCGGATCATATTGAGAGTGGCAATGTAGAAAGAGTCTTATCAAGGTACTGTCCTGGCATTCACAGCGGTGGTTCATAAGTCTTTGGTTAGTAGTTATCCAAAGGCGATGGCGACTGAAGGGTCTTCTCCGAGGAAGAAGCCATCGTGAGAGACTCAATAGTTTGACTTATCTATTCTCCGTACGGTCTATTGTACACCATCCTGCGGATGCACCACGATCAATTCTAGAAAAAAACCAGACAGAGAATCGGACCACATCTTCCATCGTTGGTTGGCACAAACAAAGCATTTGACAATTAACAAAAATTAATGGGATCTTTGCCCCAACACTTAGCGGCCATTGAAACTCGCTTTAGGTACGTATCCTCTCAAGCGTTGGTACCTCCGTCTGGGGCGGCTTCTTAAAAGGGAAACCGGTAGCAGAAGAAAAAACAAGCGCAGAAAGAGTAGAGGATAAAACCAAATGATAATCTTTGGCGAGGGCACTCTTGAAAAAGGAAGCGGTATCCGTGCAGCCTTTATGCGGAGACCATAACCCATTTATGCCCTCGACTTGCGGAGGCCCAGAAGTTATTGGCGTAGCAACAACCTTCTGTGTTAACGAACATATTTCCACATGGGAAAAATTT
Organism: Picea sitchensis; assembly: GCA_010110895.2. Classification (NCBI taxonomy): domain Eukaryota; kingdom Viridiplantae; phylum Streptophyta; class Pinopsida; order Pinales; family Pinaceae; genus Picea; species Picea sitchensis. The sequence continues at coordinate 2,798 of SNQJ01S0187902.1, read as the reverse complement.
GTCTCAAGCCTCTACAAGTGTCGATGTGGGCAGCCAAGAAAACTGCCCTTTCCGAACAATTCATCTTCCGTGAACGTGTATATGGTGAAAAGTGACACTTTCATTGCGACTGGAGCTCACGATTATAGCAAACCAGCCTCTGATAAGGGCAAAGAGGCCGAGATCCCATCTCTTCCTCATATAGATCGAGAAAGGCGTTGGGTGAAGCGATGACTCGCATCCCCAAAAGATGCGTTTATCTGAGCTTAGCATAATCCAAGCATGAGATTGCTTCGAACTACTCGTGGTGGAAGATTTGTCACAAACCCCTTGTGCTATGTCTTCTTTGGGGTCCTCCAAAGTTGCCTTTAACTTTCAGAGGAAAGCCTTGTTGACTTCTTTGGACTCTACTGAGACTTGTAACTGGGAACAATCATGTTGAATCGTGATTTGAAACCTCTTCTGCCTTACCACATAGCATTTCGGATAGTAGTGGCTCGCGAAAACTACGCTGATATCTTCCGCGATTGGTAGATGATGGAGCTTAGCGTTATGTCATTAGCATCTTTAAATCCATTGGTCAGCTGAGTTGTCTCGAGTCACCCTACTCTCGTCAACTGCCGTTCGATGTGGTCGTTCTTTCCGACGCGCTGGCATCATCCTTCTTTCCTGTACAATTAGGGAGGAGAAGGCAGGTGTCGCGTCCGAGAAGTAGAGGTAGTCTATGCCCCTATCGATTACAATCTATTGTTGGATCGTAGTTGGACTTATGCAATGCTGGCGGTGGTTGCTACAATCTTCAGAGTCCTATTGTTTCCACATGAAGGCGGATAGTGACCATTGATCAACAGTCTTTCTCCAGACCTGACCCAAATTTGGGGGCATCCACGGTCCCATGGTAGATAATCCTCAAGGCGGTGTCATTAACATAGGAGTTGGTTTGGGCCCATCTTTGATGGAACACCTCCGACTACCCACCTCCTCAAAGCGATATCAGAAGTTTATATCGAACCACCACAAAGAGGTGATTTTCATGTTTCGTCGTTTCACCGACACTTTTCCGGATCGTGGACTCTTCCTTCCCCTTCGACCCGCGATGGATGAGACGAGGAGACGGGCATGGCGGAGGCCCTTGTCGACCGAAATAGCGATACTCTTTGGTCCGAGCATAAACCGGTTACTCTTGATGGAATTCCCACACAGAGTTGGATCCACTCCTCGACCCTATCTGGGCTCAAGATTCTCTGGATATCGATTCGTTAAGATTTAGTCTTGCCTTGATGAGGATATAATGAAAAAACGGCCGGTAGTCCGGACAACAAACAGGGACGATCTTCATCACGGATCATATTTCCTTCCAGAGTTAAACCGAATCGAGGCAGGAGAATTCTCTATCACCTTGACGGGAGATCAACCTTGTCCATTAACCTCTGGCTAGGATATTTATGCTAAAGGCAATATGGCGACTATCGAAAGCGATGCAATCAATATCTCGAGAAACCTTAACCACGGCATTGTGGAAAATGTCGCCCGTGGAGGATTGCTCCCGAGGAATTCAAATTTTCTGGATGTTTCAAAGAAATTCGCTGACGTTTTGCACAGTCTTATGAAATGCCGGACGCTCGACCCACCGCGATTAATGCGATCATGAGCTAACTGTTGTTTTTCAAGCTTCATTTGAGATCGAAAGAAACATCCGGCGCATTGCTTTTCGATCATAATGCGGATTGGCGAGAAAGTAACCATCATGGAGTCTCCTTTAAGCCTTTTGGACTCATAACCAATGAAAAGATCATTAAGTGACCTTGTTTCTTCACACTTTCGTTAAAGCGGTCTAGAAGAACATTCCTTTAAGCAGATTCTCCTTTAAGCCCTTTTCGGACCCTCTAAACATGAAAAGATTGTCGGCGATCTTGTGGCCTTTCACACACGTTAAACTAAAATTTGAAGTCCCGCGTCGTCGGTGGTTCACCTTTTGGTCCGGACGTTCAATTTTATGCGAAAAAGGGAGCACTCTATTGAATTTCCATTCTTTTAAGTATCCTCGAGGTATAATTGTATTCGCTTTTAGGGCACGAGGACTAAATCTACGAAAAACCCCGGAGTCCATAATTAAGCTCTTTTGAAACTCCCTAAAGTGAAAAGATTGTCCCGTGTTAAGCTCTTTTCAGACTCCCTAAAATTGAAAAGATTGTCGAGTGACCTTATTCTTTCACACTCGTTAAACGGTCCAGAAGAAAATTCCTGACGGAGTCCATAGTTAAGCTTTTTTCAGACTCCTTAAAATTGAAAAAATAGCTGAGTGATCTTGTCTTTGTCACACTCATTAAAATGGCTTTGAATTGACGTCTAGTCGGTGCTAGTTTACCCCTTTTTCGAACCAACTAGACTATTGACGAAAAAGGTACCCCAATGGAGTTTCCTTTTATGCTTTTTCAGACTCTCTAAACGTGAAAAATCACCAAGCTTCCCTTCTTTGGGCTCGTTAAACTTACATCGAAGGACGTTACCATTGTGTGTTCTATCAACCGCATCTGCATCCTATACCTTTCAGCCTAGTAACAGTTTGCTTTTGCGTCTTAACACCTTTGGCCACTGGAGGATTTTTCCCGAGTATCATTTCCTAGAACATCAATCATGTCCTTGTGCCTTGAGCTTGTATGTTTGCTATGCTCATTCCTCCACTGTAACGTAATATTCCTTTATTCTTTTTAAAAATATTCAAAAAGAACAAAAAAATCAAATATACCCCAAAAAGAGGATGGGAAAAGTATTTTCTTTGTTGGTAGCATTATGAGTCGCCCTTGGATAAAGCACAT
>SNQJ01S0187900.1:0-18411 GCA_010110895.2 Picea sitchensis | reverse complement strand
ACCTCTTCAACTACTTTCTCAACAACGATGAGCTCGTCCGACATACAAGCTTGGGTCCACTAGCTCAGGTGTGAAAATGAATTCAAAGACTACAATGAATAGTATGGGAACAAGGAAATGATCACAGGGTGAAGTAATCTCAAGTTTTAGGCTCAAATTCTCATTTAGCAAAAGTATTTTCGATGTGTGGTGTGATGAACTAAGTAGGGAAACTTAGCAATGGTCAACTTGCAATGGATAAGAGGCTGCATTAACTGATTTTCTATCCATATGGCATGGTCTAACGGTCTAGTGGTGAGCCATAAAGGAATTTTGACCCATTTGGAGAGGAAGTCAAACGCTTACATTGGCTTCCAATGACTATATTATTGTGCCATGGTGAAGTGCCATAGGTCGTTGTTTTGATATCCTAGCAAAGCTAGATTCCTGTGATTTTTCCTTCTGCAAAGTTTCCTCTGGAGTCTTTTGTAACTTTCTGATTTTGGCCTTCTTCTTACTAAGCTTCCTAGCCTTTTTCCCAGTAAGCTTCATCTCAGTCATCCTTTTTCCATTCTGATTCTTATCTTTTCTTGACATAGTCACTTCGCGCTGCTTAGGTTCTTTCTTCAGATCCAAAGGTAATACTCCTTCATCATATGGATTAGGTATTTTGGTCTTATGTGGTTCCTCTATTGCTCTTATAACTTAGATACCCAACTCCCTGATGTTCAATGGATTAGGTTTGTCCTCTTGTTCTTTCATCAAGTAGAATATCCTTCTAGGCATAAGTTCCATGAGTTCTTGCTTCTTCTGTTCTAGAGATTATTTTTCTTCTTTTCTCCGGATCTAGTCTTTTTCAATCTAGATCCTGCCTAACAAAACTGGAAATGGGGCGTGGTCCTCAATAAATTTAATAACTTTGAATTCTTCCTCTGTCGAAGTTCCATGGGTATTCATAGCTATATGGGTAATTCTACCACATAGGGTTACCATTTTTCCTTTAAACAATCTGATGGTTCCTAGTGAAGGGACCAGAGCAGGCCTTCCTAGGGTTTCCCAAGTTCTTTCTCTCATAATGTTCATTAGTGTTCCCTCATCCAGAGCGCAATAAATGTCGAAGTCTCCTATTCTTATTTCGATTTTTTCCTTTTCTTTGAAGATCTCTGACAAACTGACATCCTTATGGTCATCTAGGGTTTCTTTTATTTTCAGTAACATGATCTCTGATTCTTTCTGGGGTTCTTCTATAATTTTAGTCTCTTGATCTCCTTTAGAGTTTTCTTGTTCCATATTCATCTTTTCAAGTCTAGCAATCATTCTAGGGCAATCCAATACTTCATGGTCCATAGCTCTACAATAGAGGCAACTAGGGTTTCTCCCAGGGCATTTCTTAGCAATATGTCTTGGTCTTCTGCAATTGTAGCAAAGAGTTAATCCTCTCTTTCTCTTCAATGATCCCCAACTCTTTTTGTAGTGCATTCTAGGATCATAAGGGCTATCCTACAAAAGTTTCTTTCTAGGGTCCTGCATCCATTGGTTAGTCCAAAAACTTTTTCTATGCATAGGTATAACATATCTTTCACTATTTATATTCATATGAAACTTTCTTTTATCTAACAATGCTCTATTTTTTAAGCTGAGACAATCAAGCATACCTAAATCCTCACGTTAGAAGTAAAAATTTTCACTTATTTTCTTCCACGGGGCACAAAGCTTTCAGATCTAAAACTTGAACTTATTCTTACCTTTACTAGAGGCTAGAGCTTATAGTTCTTACCTCTTTTATGTATAAATTTCTTTCTTAGGGCACAAAGTGATCATATCTCACTTCTTTGCTTCAGTATCAACCTCTTTTTTTGCAGATCTAACCTCTTTCCTTCATATTCAACCTTTATTTCTTGGCCCAAAGCTTCACAGGTCAAGTAGAATATTGCGCACTAGGGCAACATATCTACGCACAAAGCTTATTTCACACAAAGCTTTTTCTTCTTTAGTTCCTAGCAATCACAGTTTCAGGTCCCAGCAACAGAACCATTTGTTGGCACAGGGGCAGACCCAGGGTTCAACGCTCAAGAGTGCACCAAAAAAACCCTAACTATTGGCCCTTTCGGCAACACCTGCAAAGAAGATGAAGTCTCAACCGAGGTAGAGGCAAGAGTGGTTGCAGGACTCAGATGTCTGCAACCTTAGCTGGGACATAGATCTGTGATTATAGCACTTAGCAATTATCTAGCATGGTTTATCCATCAATATTCAACCTTTACAACACTTCACAGATAGCACAGATCATCGCAGTATATACTTAGATTCGAGAAGACGTATCACTTAGATACAACAAGATAGATTGGATTCACCAGATCAGACAGTAAGCATCTTATATATCAAATCTAGTATTCATTTCTATCTCAGAAGCACAAAGAATAACTAAATCTATTTAATCACATCAAGCACTTAGCCAAAAAGGAGATAAACACATTAGGTCAAAGCACATAGCACAATACACAAAGTTATCGTGGTTCACCCCCACCTTGGGGATATGTCCACAAAGAATTCTTCTTTATATTATCTGGGTCAAGCGGTTACAACATAGAGCTTCAATGACCCTTACTTAACATAGGATAAAAGATCTACACATCTCGCTAAATCATTCTTCCTTTCACTTCAACACAAAACTACAACAACTTGCACTTAACTCTCCTATATCCTTACAAACATGCACATATCACTTGCAATATACATTCGATCAAACAAATCCAGTTACTAGCACTGAGCCTCTAGCTTTACATCACATAGATGTAATACCCTCCTCTTTTTCCTTGCCTAAGCATCTATTTATAGATTACAAAAATGGGCCTAAATGTGGGTGAACCCACAGGCCGACATCCCTTTCCCGTTACATTAACCCAAACCCTAAAGGGACCCAAAAATAGGTCTAGTTTCCCTAATTTCCACTTCGCGTTGTGTTCCATCTTTGGAAAGCTGTCGAAGTCCCAAAAACGGTCAACTATGACCAAGTATTCTTCAAAACTTGGTCAAGGGACAACACACTGTACATGCACATGCAAGTTTAATTGGAAACTATTTTGGAATATTCAGTCGACCTGTCTTTGTCGATGTCAGTATTGGTTTTGATATTCACAATATAGGTTTCCAATCACTTGCAGTGTTTGAATTATATGTATAACCCAACTTGTTTGCTTGTCGATGGCCTATATGTGGTTCATGGAACTTAATCTAGAGGACATCCAGTTTTTTTGTTTTGGTATAGCCTTTGAGTATTCCATCTGCACCATTGACCAAGCCATCCTGTGAATCATAGTTGCAGGCATATATTTCAACCATCATGCCTAATTTTTGGACAATTTGCAAAGCCAAAGTGGTTGTATGTTCATGACGTGGCACATTTCCATGGTTGTCTTCTTCAAGGTCAATTGAATTGTTGATGATATCATCGCCAATCATGAGTGATAGCATGTACCTATTATGCATTGCCACATCCCTATTCATGTAGAAAAAGTAAGGGAAGGTTGGGTCTATTGGTGCAAGTCACATGAACCTTGAATTGATATATGTTAAGTCATCATGTGTTTGGTTGTTTGTCTGCATTCTATTCAGAATTGAAATAAATGTTTCATATGTCTGGCACATTGTAGTATGTAATTCAAAGAATTTTATATTGTCTTTCCAAAAGTCATCCATCACTATTTTCATGTTGACTGTAGGTTGTTCAAATATCAAATAATCTTGGATGGTTTGTGTCTGGTAAATATCCCCACAGAGTATCATGTTAATTTTTCCAAAGTATTTTGTGTGCACATGTTTTATGTTTCTTAGTCGGTTTGTCAATGGAATACAAGAAGCGACTTCCAATCAAAGATTCCTCATCTATGAAGACAACTTGCAATTCGTTATAAAACTTAGACAAGGTATCTAACATTTCCTTGTTGAGTGGAAGAAATCGTGACTTGTTAAAAGGAATACAAAATGCAGAGTGGATTGTTGTTCCACCTGCATTATATGCATCTTTTCCTGTGTATGAAACTAATATTATCCCCTTTGGTTTCATAGGATCAAAGGAATTGTTTGAATCATAGATTCATATAAGCATTTGGAATAATGATTTCACTGTGAATGTCTTGCTTGTTCTTTCTCCACCTGTAAGGAGCAAGTGCACAAGAGTGTGGATGTTCAAGCGTTTTCAAAGTGCAATGTCCTTTAGAATTGTTTGTTTTTCTCGATTCAACAGATGTATGATTATATGGTATTCGTTATGTTTAATAAGGAAAGGATGTTTTTTTACTTGAAAACCAAGATTGATACATTTTTCAATGCCTCCTGCTCGAGGACGAGGCAAATATGCTTACAATTCATAGGACTCATAGAGAGTTATAGTCATTTTACGGTTTGTGAATGTCTCATCAAGATTGTCAGGGTTTTCTAGTTCATTAACTACACTTTCTAGATCACCCCATGTTGGATTAACATTGTATGTAAATCTAGATTCATTTCTTTGTACTATAGTCTCAGAGGCAATATACACAACTTCCCATGTAGGGAAGCTATGTTTTAATGTGTTTTCATTTTCATCGAATGGAACATATAGAAATAGTTTTTCTCTACAATAGTTTTCATAGTAAATATGTTTGTTGTATTTGACAAAACGTATCACAGGGTTTTTTTTTCTTTTTGATATGGGTGCACCATTTTTTTTGTAATGTGATACGAACTCTGCTAAGCATATATGCTTAATAGGAGATGGACGTTGTAGGTAATAATCAATAATAGAGCGACATAGCACGTCCTCTGAATTGTTAGGAGCTTGTTCTAGGAAAGACGGTGGTTTAAGCAAAAATGTGTGTTTCTCAAGTGGAGATGTGTTTATGAAGACACATTTCCTTGAACTTCAATTGAGGGCAAGGTAACTGCAATGTGGAGTTCTTGTTGAGAAGAAATTTGTTGAAGATTAATTAATGTATTTACAAGCATACGTATCATTTTCATAACGTCAATATGACTTCTTTCATGTTCTTTGTGTATTCTTCTGAATTCACTTGTCATAGATTTGTCAACCTTTGTCATATACGAGGTACAGTACGATGTTGAAACATATGCATTGAGGACATACTGCACATCTGTATTTTCATTCCACATAACTGGCATGTCCTTGGAGAAACTGTTGATCCAAATATGGGAAAGTTTTCGTTTAAGGAAAACTATTGGTTGTTTAAGTGTACATTGTATGGCTTGGATGTACTCATCTTCTGTTAGATTTAGCTCTGTCAAGAAGTCATCGAAGCTAATTAAATCATCAAAGTATCATTGTTCTAGAAATGTGAAAAACGATTTAGATTTCTCAATGACAACATTTTCCTCTAAACTAAGTGGCTCTATGATTCTTGTTGTTCTCATTGGCGGCACAGGGAAGTTGTATTTGCAATGTGAGTTTTTTCGTTTTTTACAACTTTTTGTATGATAATGTTTATGAACTTTGGAAAGTTATGGATCCAAATGATCTGTGTTGCATGTTATGTATTTTTCCACAAATTGTTTGATCTGTGAGTTGTTGTTAGTTCCATAGACTGGTGCACCCTCTATCCACAAGAGTGCGTGGTCATGCTCACTCCCCCTATTCTAGAATTCAGTCACAAAAAAGTAGTCCGATATTTTTCGGAAAAACATTTCATCATGGCATATCAATTGTCTCAAAGAATTTATTCTATGTCTATAGTAGCGAGTACATGTCACTGGCCCTTTTCTTATGAGGTAATCAATGTCATCATTTTCCAATGTATTAGTTTGTTTTTTCTGTTTCTTGTTCCTACGCAATTCATATACTGTAGCCACCAACAGATCCCAATGATGCTCTGCACTTGTAAATGTGATGAAAAATGTTGGCAGTCCCAATTGTCAGATCATTGCAAAACTAGTTTTCTTGTTTTGTTGAAAATAGTTAGGAGAGATGCGAATGTTTTTGAAATCTATCTATCCAATATCAGATTTCCAATTTTTTTCTAGGTTTTCTATGTACTTGACATCTTTGGACAAGAAATTTCTTCCTTGTAGTTGGCCTTTTCTTATTCCTACCCACATGCAAGACAACACGTGCTCAATTATTATGCACAATGTTTTGATTTTTTTTTTGTTGTTATGTGACATGATAATTCACCGCTTGAATGTAGCAGCTACCATCAAACTATTTTATGGTAACTGAATCATTCTATAATTTCACTTGGACGTGGATCTCCATAGAACAGTGTCGGGAATTCCATTTCCTTAGAAAATTTGTCCTTGAATATTCCAAGTGGACGTTGCTCCTTGGCAAGTACAATTTCAACAATCTTGTCTTGCAAGTCATGAATGCGCTGTGAGTCAGTGAATCCATGTATCAATGTTTCAACAGGTGTTTCATTCTTCGATTCATCACTTGTATGAAATTCACTAGAAGTTTCAAGATTCTACGCAGAGTTGTCATCCCCTTCTCCAAGAACACTATTCTAGTTCTCATTTATACAAATGTTTTGTGCTTTGTACAGGGCCCTGGAACATAATTCTCTTAAAGCTTACATGACAACATGCACACGCACTTTACCTGTCTGGTATGCATTCTTGTATTGCAAGTGTCTTTTTAGAGCCACAAAAACTATCATTGTATCACTAAGGAATTGTGGCAAGGATTTTTTCACAACATCTAGTTGGACAGGAACATCAACAATTGATCCTATTAAGCCCATTTGGGGTTGTTTATATCCCTAGGGTCTGATTTGTGAAAATGAAATTCACAGAGACACAAGTCTCTCTTCAAGTTATGTAAGTGCACTTACATCTGGCAGTGATGTATTACATCTTATTTGGTCAGGCATTGCAAAGTGTGGCAATTTTCCATTTTCAAGCGACCGTTTGCATGGAAGACAAATATTGCCAGTGGAAAATGTTTTATCATTTACTGTCAAGCGGAGGTATTTTGCTTCCAAATCAAGCAGGAAAGACTTAGTTGTTTTTGAGAAATTCAATTGTTCGAAAATTTCACATGCAATGGAAGGATTGTCCTTGATTTGTTTCATATATATCTGTTTTTCATCTTTCCTCCGTAGGGAAGTATCCGTAGAAAATGTTTGTTGGTTTTCATTGGTAGCAGTGCATGGTGTTGGTTCTAACCCACGAAGTGTGATTTTTTCCTCTCGGTCAGTGCCATGACCATTGTGGGATATGTGACCGTACCTTTTTCTCTCACGTATTTGTTTTTTAAATATGTGTGTAATGGCCCCATTTGTTATGACTACATGCGATGCAAAGAAAGTGCAATTTGTTTTTTTTTACAATGTTAGGGAAGTAACATCAACAATAGTCAATCAACGCAACTTGACAACGAACATCACGCAAACAATTTAGGCGATAGATAGCATAATGACCAAATGTACTAGCACATCGTGCGACTGGGTGGAACATGCGAAATCAATTAGAAAAAATAAAACGACTAAGCTAAAGGACAACATCAATATCAACCAAACACAACCAACATCAAGTGACACAGGTAACTTGAACCTTCACGGTGAGCAAGGAACAAGCACAAACAAGTGTTACACCACAAGTACCGACATCAATTACAACGAACATTACACCCATAATGGGAAGCACATGACTCTGGATAGGTTATCATTCACATCTATCAATCAGGGTGCACAATGATCCCCCTCATCAGGAATCATGCCATCAAAAAGAGGTAGGAATGACAATAACCAAGGCACAACATAACATATCTAGATCATTAACCCCAGAAAAATCCAACGCGCTAGGTGACCGAATTAACTGTCAAAAATACAAGAATACTATACCCAAACACCCAATCGACAACTCAACAAGACACAAGGGGACATCATTCAATATTTAAATTGCGCAACCAACCGAAGGATTTCTTGTTTTCTTATGAGGCACCTTTTATCAAGGAAGTCCCCCACACTATAAAACAAAAATAATTTGATTAATATCTATAAAATCCATGTGCATGGATATTCTATTTTAATTCTCCATATAATGGAAGTAATATTCAAGTTCTTTCTTAACCATAAGTGACATAAGAAATTAAAGAATACAGGTGCAATTTTTGGACCGGAAAATTCATTAAGTCAAGGAATCAATGTATATGCAATTAGCTACACCATGATCCATTCTACAACACTATAAAACAAGAATAAATTGAAGAATATCTAAAATTCAAGTGTAGGGATAATCTATCTTAATTCTCTATAGAATAGAAATGTTATTTGAAAGATAGCTTAATCATAGGTGATATAAGAAATTAGTACTTACATTTTATTATACCAAAAATAATGTTTACTATCATAAACAAAGTAAATTGATATATTAAGAACATGAATTCAAAAGGGTTTTCATTTTGGATTAAAAATAACTGAAAATAATGTTTACCATCATAGACAACATAAATCGGTATATTAAGAACATGAATCCAATTTTTTTTTTATTATTATTATTTTGGATTCAAAAGGAACTTCCACATCATCTTTTCTATTTTTGAAATTGGAAAAATGCTTGCATCAATTAATATTAAACACATCCAACGATAAATACCATCGACATCGTGGCTATAAAGAAGCTATTAAAATACAAAAATTTAATGCATTCCTTCCAGTCCTCTGACAAACTCAGCACTGTCAACAACTGGATGCTAAAATTGTTTCTTTGACAACTCAACGCTGTGAATGGCTGGGAACAATTGAAAGGAACAGTTACAACAAGGAAAATGTTCTCAATTGTTTCTCTTGTAGTAATGGTTGGATGTTATAGGTGTGTTTTCCAAATCCTTTTCAAGAATATTTGTATATTTATTATTTAATTAGACATTTGAATATATAAGGATAATTACTACAAATTTTTCATATCGAATATATAAAAATATAAAAATAATATCCACAATTGTCAACACGGAATACATAAAGAATAACAATGAATTGTCATGCATAATATATAAACAACACCTACGATTTTTCAACACCAACTATATAAAGAATATCAACGACTTGTCTATGCAGAATATATAAGGTTATCAAGGATTATCATACAGAATATATAAGGAACATTTACAATTGTCATACAAAACTTGTATGCAGAATATAACGACGAATGGTCAATGCAGAATGTATGAGGATGTCAACGATTACAACCCAAAATATATAAGGAAAATTTACGATTTTTCATACTAAACGTTTATGTAGAAAATATAAAGAATATAAAAACGAATTGTCAACGCAGAATGTATAGGATATCCATGATTATCACCCAGAATATATAAGGAGCATTTACGATTTGTCATATAGAACATTTATGCAGAAATATAAAGAATATAACAATGAATTGTCAACGCAGAATGTATGAGGATATCAACAATGATCACCCATAATACATAAGTAACATTTATGACTTGTCATACAGAACATTTATGCATAAAATATAAAGAATATAACAACGAAATGTCAACGTGGAATGGATGAGGATATTAACTATTATCACACAGAATATATAATTAATATATGAAGAACAACAACGATTTTCCAACACGAAATATGTAAAGAAAACCAACGATTTTTCATACGGAAAATGTAAATCATAGCAATGATTTGTTAGTTAGCTCCTTTTATTCCAAAGAATGCCAATGATTAGAAAGAATGTCAATGATTTGCCAACACATAATTTGCATCCAGATCTTCTCCCTGGAGAACAATAATAAAAATAAAACACAAGTAATTAATATGCAAAGAATCAACACAACTCTCAGAATCAAAACAAAGAGAACCAAAACACAAAGAATCAATACAACACCGAAAAATCAAACGCACAGAAAAAAAATCACAATAATCGCAAAGGCTAAGGATGGAATAAACACCCAGGAGAGAATTCTTTGCGGGGCAGAGAAATGATCCTACAGTGATTATCAATGCACAGGAAAGAAGGGCATTTGAATTTAAATATTTAACACTAGAATGAAAGACAATTGATTTGGCTCCTGGCCGACTGCTCAGGCACGAACTAATATCTTAAAGGATAATGGAGAAAAAGATAAAAACCCAATTTCTTTGTATTAAAAGCAATAAAAATGTGGAGTAAAAATAAAATAATGGCTCGATACCAAAACACAGTCTTCCTCAGTAATAATACAACACATTAATAATCCCAACCAGAACCAGAAACTACAATAAAACGCAGTAATAAAACGAAGCTCAGAAATAGAAATTTAGTGACCCTTTAATAATTTCATATGCATAACTAAACGAGTCTTTTTCTTTTAACAGAATCTATGCAAGTGAGATTTCGACAATAAGAAATGCATGAACAACAAATTGAGATATTATTTAATACAAATTATGCACATGCATACCATAGCCAAATGCAAAGAACCAGAAGTGATTTTCCTGCGCTCGTGCTCCGTCCAACTCTAACTTACCAAATGATGAGACCTCACCGGTACCTCCTAGCCAACACTAGGGGTACTCTTCTTCCCCCAGAGTCGCAAAGGGTCCACACACACAATACTAGAGAATGATATCACCCAGATCGCCTCACAAGGTCGACCTACGACTCATTACCCGAGATGGGTATCCCAACTCCCACAAGAGAAGTTCAGTCAATATGAAATTTCAACAGTGTAACGTTACACAATCCAGATGTGATCTACACTCCTCCTCCACCGTATTTTTTATAGAGTTTTCTTAGTCATTATTTTCCCAAAACCCTCATTATATTCCTTTTTCATTTAATTAATTTCGAAAAACCTCCCCCATACACATGTCACCCGATCCCCTAGTTGCACCAAAAAATCAATTTTATTAATTAATTAAATTTGTCTATTTCCCTCACCCACCTAAAAGAATTCCTAAAAACGCTCCTCAGTGTCCCATTATTCCCTTACAATTATTAAATGACTTACACCTTACTTAATTCCTAGTTGAGTTCATAAATAGAAAGTTCTGAAGGCTAGATTCCTTACTAAGTTAGACATTCAACTTTTTCTTTAAGTTTCCCCTTTTCTTTAAGTTTCCCTTTTTCTTTAAGTTTCCTTTTCTTTTAAGTTTTCCCCTTTTTCATTTTTAACTAAAAATCCATTTAGAAAGTGTAGATAAAAACAACGATTTACCCTTTAATAAATTTAATCCTCCATTGTGATTTTTACTTTGATAATTAAGTTTGAATTTATTACCCCCCTCTTGTTACATGTTTATTTAGTTTTTCTTTATCCACATGTTCTACTTATACCTAGGTTTTAATTTCACTAGGTTGGGTGACAATATTTAAGGGAACTTTTATTTATTAAACTTTATTCATACCATCATCTATTTTAAGGTCGACCATGTGCTAAGGAGGCATAGTTTTCTAGGCACTAGGTTTATTAACTTATCATATTTAAAACCACGACGTGCCCTTCAGGACACATTATGTGCTTCAAGGGTGACACTATCCCCTTTCCATTTTATTTTCATGACATGACCTTCAATACACACTATGTTCTCCAAGGGTTCCACTCGCATATTTCTATTTTGTTTGCGTGAAGTTCCCTTCAAGATGCACTATGTGCTCCAAGGGTGCCACTCGCCTCTTGACTGAATTTTGTAGACGTCAAGCCCCTGGAGTCAATATTATGTGAGATGATCTTGTGGGAGACTAAGGGCCTCTAAGGAATAAGGACCCTTCCTTATTTCACACCCCTTAGAATCACCGTGAGCGACTGTCACAGTCTTCCCACATGACATCGTGGGTATTATCGAACTAGGTAATTGTTAAAATATAGTTTGAGACATGATAGGAGTGATAGTAGGTTGTGGCAGGGCTGCTACCACACCTCTCTCTCAATGTCTCTAGTTGTCATGAGTGACCCCTTTACTCCAAATGTGAGTCTGGTCGGAAATCTATCGTCAGCCTGCATCCATCAACGAATCATGTCAGCAAACCAATCAACATCATAATATATAGTCATATGTACATATGTCACATCAACAACATTTAAACCCTAACAGTCCACTCCCTGAATCAATCCAGAGTCTAAGGGGTTTCATCGATGCCTCGAAATCCTCAATGTACAAAGTCCTACATACTCAGGAGAACTCAGTCAATAACATTTTTTGATGTAAATGAAAAAAATAGCATATCATCAAATTCACAATATCTCATAATAATAATCACAACAACCAATCAAATAAAGGACCAGATCACTTTCATGCAAGTGTCCTCAAAGAATAAGTCCACTTAGTGTGCGCAAGAGTGGGATGTTACATATACCCCCTCTTGTTTTAAAATTTGTCCCGAAGTTTCATAGGATATAAGTGTCGAAATAAAGTGTATCATAGTATCATAAGTCTATCTATCAAACAAAAATGGAAATTGCTGACACATATCGTATGCGTCCTCCTAGGTCATTGAGTGTGGACTGTAGTTGTCCCATTGGACCTTGACCTGATCTACTATTCGACATCGTAGTTGTTGAATGCGATGGTCCAGGATGCATATTATCTTCGTCGTGAGCACACCCTCGTCAGATACCTACAAGGAACTCATGTCAATAACATGTGTAGGATCACTAATATAATGTCTCAAAAGAGATACGTGAAAAACATCGTGCATATGCCTTAAAGAATCAGGCAAGGCTAGTCGATAGGTCATGGGCCCANACTCGATCACCAACTTCATAACTACAATCGACACAATGTGCATCGACATAACTCTTCTACCGATCATTTGCTTCCTTTATCCCTTGTCTTACAGTTTTCATTTGGTATTCCATTTCTTGGATCGCTTCAAGTCCCACTAGGAACCTATCCTTAAGTTGATCCCAACTCAAAGGCGTCTGACACGGTCACCCATAAAGAAGCTCGAAAGGCGCCATATTAATGGTGCTTTGATGATTTTTGTTATATGCAAATTCTACTAGTGGAAAGAATGCCTCCCAACGCTTTTGTTGGTCCATCACATACATATGCAACATATCCTCCAATATTTGGCTTGTTCACTCGGTCTGCCCGTCTGTCTCCAGGTGATATGTGGTGCTAAAGTTAAGTTGGGTTCCTAAGGCCCCTTGGAAACAATTCCAAAATCGTCCCGTAAATACCGATCCTCTATCAGATATAATCCTCTTAGTCATGCCATGCAGCCTCACAATCTCACTAATGAAAACTCTAGCTATGTTAGGTTCCTGATATGTCCTATGCACATAAATAAAATGAGCACTCTTTGTCAGAGTGGCAGTCCAATAATGAAATCCATCGAAATGACCTCCCTTTTTGATTCTGGAATAGTGTGTGGTTGTAGTAATCCTGCCGGATGTCTATGTTCAACGTTCACCTGCTAAAATTCTAGACATATTTCCATGTAGTTGACTATGTCTTCCTTCATTCCTTTCCAAAAGAATAAGATTTTATGGTCTGCCCTCATCTTTGTGCCTCCAGGATGAGCCATATACACTTCTCTATGAGCCTCGTTTAGGATCAAACTCCTCAACTCATCGTTGGGTGGTACGTAAATTTGATTTTTAAATCTCAATAATCCATCGTCGTCCAATGTAAATCCTTCAAATCTTGGTACCATCATTATGTTTTGTTAGATAAAATCCTTGAACTCTTTGTACCAGTCATCGTCATGTTGTAAAGTTAGAATATTTTCACATATATTCATCTGAAGAAGCATCACAGAAAATACATGTGGTCTATGACTCAACACATCAACAACTATGTTCACCATTCCCTTTATGTAAGTAATCTCAAAATCGTACTCGCTAAGCAATTCCGACCAACGTCGTTGTCGCATGTTCAAGTTGCTTTGTGTAAAGATGTGTTGTAGTCCACAGTGGTCCATTTTTAGTTCGAATTTCTGTCCAATCACGTAGTGTCTCCAAACTCTAAAGGCATAAACAATGGCTAACAAATTCAAATCGTGTGTCGCATAGTTCTTCTCATGCCTTCTCAACTATCTCGATATGTAACTGATCCCTCGACCGTCTTGAGTCAATACTCCGCCTAACCCTTCCTTGGATTCATCAGTGCATACCAAGAAGTCCTTGTCCATGTTAGGGACCTTTAGTATTGATGTTGTCGTCAACATCTCCTTGAGCCTCCGAAATGCCTACGTGCATTTCTCGGTCCAACCAAACTTCTTGTTCTTCTTCTACAATTCTGTGATCGCATTTTCTATCTTCGAAATGCCCTCGACGAATTGTCAATAGTATCCCACTAAAACCATGAAGCTACACACTTTTGGGACATTTTTCGGTGCAGACCATTCCATAATAGCCTCGACCTTTGCTAGATCCATAGCGATATCTTCGTCGGATATGACATGCCCTAAGTAATGAATTTTTGATTGATAAAATGTGCATTTGGACAATTTCTCAAATAACGTGTTCTCTCATAGAAACTATAGTACCAAGCACAAGTGCTCGTCATGCTCCTCCATCATCTGAGAGTAAATCAAAATATCGTCAATGAACACTTGGATGAACTTTTCCAAGTATTCGTGAAACACCTCGTTCATCAAACTCATAAATATCCCTGGGGCGTTTGTTAATCCAAACGGTAAAACAATAAACTCGTAATGTTCAAACCTCATCTTAAATGTGGTCTTAGGGATGTTGTCCTCCTTGATCCGTAACTGGTGATACCCTGATCTCTAGTCGATCTTTGAAAACACTGTCGTACCCTTCATCTCATCAAACAGATCATCAATCCTTGGAATCATATATTAATTCTTGATCGTTTCCTTGTTCAATTGACCATAGTCAATGAAGAGTCTCCATGACCCATCCTTCTTCTGTATGAATATAACAGGTGCACCCCACAGTGACACACTCGGACGTATAAGTCCTAGGTCCAACAACTCCTTCAGTTGAATTTTCAGCTCCTGTAACTCTGGGGTTGACATATGATAAGGCGTTCTTGCTATCGATTCAGTTCCCGGTTTTAGGTTGATGGTAAACTCCAACTCCCTCTCCAAAGGCATCCTAGGTAACTCATCAGGGAAGACATTCACGAACCTTCTCACCATCGGGAGTTGTTCTAGACCTTCCACGACTCCCTTCTCATTTAACGCAAGGATCAGATAAAGCTTACATCCCTTGCACATGCTCTTTCATAGATGCAAGGAAGAGATGAACCTTAGGGAAACTCCCTGGTTATGACCTACAATCACATGTCTCTGTACCTCATCATCGACCAAGCTCAACTATTTTTTCTTATAGTTGAATATCAGCTCATGCAATTCCAACCAGTCCATATCGATCACGGTGTCATAAGATCCTAAGATCGTGACGTACAGGTTGGCCCTAGTGAAAAAATAATATAGGT
This sequence comes from Picea sitchensis, assembly GCA_010110895.2. Taxonomy (NCBI): domain Eukaryota; kingdom Viridiplantae; phylum Streptophyta; class Pinopsida; order Pinales; family Pinaceae; genus Picea; species Picea sitchensis. The sequence goes on along the minus strand of SNQJ01S0187900.1, from coordinate 3,094 downwards.
TAAGGATACAGCCTGTAACCTTCCCTCCAACCTTTTGTTTGCCTCCTGAATCCAATTCTACAAAGTTAAACTCGTCATGTTCAACTGACTTTACCTTAATTTTTTTTAGAGTTGCACTAGAAATACAAATCTCGGTAGCACATGGATCTATAAAAATGCTAAGGTTCTAGTCAGCGACGATACCTGATGTCTCGATCATGGTCGACTGACACTCTACTTGGCAGTTATTCACCACTGCATGAATCCAATGGGCCTCGCCCAAATCAACCATGGTAGTGGGTCCGAATTATCTAGAATATCTGGTCCTCTCCACTGGGTAGTCACACTGGTAATGTGGCTCCCCACATTTCCAACACCCTTTCTTCGGTCTAGTACTCCTGGTACCCGAAGTAGAAGCTGATGACCCACTAGCCTGGAATCCCGGTCTGTTCTACTGAACATGCCTAAACTAATGCTACTTTGGTCAATGTTGTTGTGGTTCTCTATAAGGCGTCTGCTGCTGAGGCACTAGTCGCCAAGGTGTAGTGAAAGTGTATCCTCTCTGGAAGCCGCGATATCCTGGTGAATTTCTAGCTGGTGTCTCATGCTATTGTGCACCATATGACACTTACCCCGCTGGTCTCGCTGGAGTCTTGCTATGATCCCCGCTGATAAGTTCCTCCTCAGCTATGAGGGCCTTCTAGACAACATCATGGAAGGTTTGAGCATCAAAATCCTATCCTTTACATGAATGTTGACATTAAGTCCAAACACAAACTTGTTGACCTTAATTTTCTCAGTATTCAGGTGCGGAGCATACCGAAGTAACTCCATAAAACAGGCCTCATACTCGGTCACCGTACGGTCACCTTGTCGCAAGGCGTTGAACTCGTTGAGCTGACGCTCAATGAATTCCTTAGATAGATACCTCTCCCGGAACTGTTCCTCAAACAATTCCCATGACACATCTTCGACAACCATGTTCAATTGTGGTAGGAGCGTCTTCCACCATAGAAGAGTGCTCCCCCTTAGTTTAAATACATCCATGTGGATCCTCATGTTGGAGGTATATTCACGAAGTGAAAATCACATCACCATATTCTCCAACCATGCCTCGATGGTTGCGTCGTCGGGGGCACCAAAGAACTCGGGAAATTTGAACTTCTCTATTTTGCGGTGAATGCTACCAGTATCGACCGGAGCACGCAGTGGACCCTCAGGAGGTGGCAATGCTTTGGCCTCATCTCTATCCAAACAGTTGATCAGTGCCTCAGAAATCCGTTGAAAGTACCTCATCATCCCAACCACATCTCCCACAACTATCTCTTCCTACCCGACAACCTGTTCATCTCCCTAGGGCCCCTCAGGCATGGATGATACTAGGGGCATCATGCATCCTCCCCTAGCACCTCATTGTTTACCTCTGCGACGTCGTCTAACCATGATTTCCTGCATGAATACAAATAAATTTAATTAGCAACATCATAATCAATTATCTAATCAACGGAAGTCGTAGTGATCCCAAGTCCCGGGTCGAACCCGCTCTAATACTATATGTAAAGACCCCATTTGTTACGACTACATGCGATTCAAAGCAAGTGCAATTTTTTAATTTTATTTTACAATGGAAGGGACGTAACAACAACAATCAATCAATCAACACAACTCGATGACGAACATCACGCAAGCAAGTCAGGCAACAAACAACATAACGACCTAGTGTACTAGCACATCATGTGACTGGGTGCAACATGCAAAATTCAATTAGACAAAATAAAATGACTAAGATAAAGGACAACATCAAGATCAACCAAACACAACCAACATCAAGTGACACAGGTAACTTGAATCTTCACGACAAACGAGGAACAAACACAAACAAGCGTTACATCACAAGCACCAACATCAATTACAATGAACATTACGCCCACATCGGGAAGCACATGACTTTGGCTAGGTTATCATTATCATCTATCAATCAAGGTGCTCAATAATCCCCCTCATCAAGAATCATGTCGTCACAAAGTGGTAGGTGTGAAATTAACCAAGGCACAACATAACATATCTATACCATTAACCCCAGAAAAATCCAACGCGCTAGGCGACCGAATTAACTGTTAAAAATTCAAGAAGACTATACCAAAGCACCCAATCGACAAGTCAACAAGATGCAAGGTGACATCATTCAATATTTAAATTGCGCAACTAACCGCAGGATTTCTTGTTTTCTTATGAGGCACCTTTTATCAAGGAAGTATCCTGCACTATAAAACAAAAATAATTTGAGTAATATATATAAAATTCATGTGCATGTATATTCTATTTTAATTCTCTATATAATGGAAGTAATATTCGAGTTCTTGCTTAACCATAAGTGACATAAGAAATTAAATAATACAGGCGCAATTTATGGCCCGAAAAATTCATTATGCCAAGGCATCAATGTTTATGCAATTAGTTACACCATGATCCATTCTCCAACACTATAAAACAAGAATAAATTGAAGAATATCTAAAATTCAAGTGTAGGGATAATCTATCTTAATTATCTATAGAATAGAAATTTTATTTGAAAGCTATCTTAATCATAGGTGATATAAGAAATTAATACTTACATTCTGTTATACCAAAATTAATGTTTACCATCATAAACAAAGTAAATTGATATAATAAGAACATGAATTCAAAAGGGTTTTCATTTTGGATTAAGAAGAACTGGAAATAATGTTTACCATCATAAACAACATAAATCGGTATATTAAGAACATGAATCCAAAAAGTTTTTATTTATTTATTTTGGATTTAAAATGAACTTCCACATCATCTTTTCTGTTTTTGAAATTGGAAAAATGCTTGAATTAATTAATATTAAACACATCCAGTGATAAATACCACCGACATTGTGGCTATAAAGAAGATATTAAAATACAAAAATTTAATGTGTTTATGCCAGTCCTCTGACAAACTCAACGTTGTCAACAGATCAATGTTAAAATTGTTTCGTTGACAACTCAACGTTGTCAATGGATGGGAACAATTGAAAGGAACAATTACAACAAGGAAAAAGTTCTCAATTGTTTTACTCTTGTAGTAATGGTTGGATGTTCTAGGTGTG
>SNQJ01S0187899.1:27636-37854 GCA_010110895.2 Picea sitchensis | reverse complement strand
TTTTAGAGTTCATAAATGCAACAATTAAGCATGAAAAATTAACATAAACCCACTAGAACATTATTTAATTGTTAGATGCAATTTATGGGTATGCTAGACCACCTTTACAAGAGTGTATGTAGCAAATTAAAGTGTTTCCAGGTGGTTGTAGCAAACTTTTACAACAAAAACAACAAATTTTCCATCGAGTTTGTCAATGTTAGTGTTAGTTAGGTTAGTAGAATGCTTAAGAGAATTGAAAGAAAGAGTTTTCTGATCAATTCACCATGAGAGAGCTTTAAAACTAGTTCCTTTAAAGGGTTATGGAGTCTTATAACAACAAATGCAACTAGGATTGGGTGATGGCCTACTTGAAACCAAGAGGTGGGATTCAAAATCTAAGGTGTTAGCACATTAGGGCCTTAGGGTTTGGATCTTGAGGAGAAGGATTTATAGGGTGCAAGCACATTTGGGCCCTAGAAACCTTTTCTCCCTTCTTGTAGCTTCAACTAGGTCAAGATACAAAGTATAGGGATAAAATCCTAAAGTGCTAGCACTTTAGGGATTTAGGAGTCTAACCCTAGCAAGGATTGTTTCACAAATTTTGGACAAAAATCACCTTTTGAGAGGAAGAAGCGCTTATGTTCTCTCTTAGGGTTTCACCAAGCAAGACTTCTAGCATGAAATATCAAAATTCATTGTTACCCCAAACCTAGGGGTAACTAAGGATATCATGTCTCGAGGACCACAGGTTAGAGACATGGAGTGTTGAGAACCACATGGATAGAGAATAGCCCTGGAGGGTCCCTTCATTTCATGATGCATTCTACACATCATCATCAACAACATCCACCACATCGACTTGGTCTTAGAGGGTAGTGGATCTTGATCCATGAGGTAATGAGTCTGGATATCATGGCAAGTGTCACTCTAGTATTTGAAGCATTTGAACATGTTGTAAATAATCTTTCTTGATTTCAGAACATTTGCTTGGAATTTATGCTCTTTTCCTTATTTAACCCTGGTGGGTGTCATGTTATCCTAACAAGTTGGTCACCCTCGGTAATAGGCTACTACTAGGGGTTCCTTGAAGATTCATCATCCATTCCCTATCATACTTATCACCTTCCACTCTTCTTCCATTTTGTTTCCTTATCTTTTGCGATTTTTTACTGTATTGACCCAATAAGGGATTGTACCTTATTTCATGGGAAGAAGGGGATAAAGGCCCAGAGGGTAAAGAACCTAGTAAAAGATAAAATCCAATCATAAAACCTTCTAGATGCTCTCCCAAGAGGTCTTGAGAAACAATGAACCGGTATCTCTTAAAAATTCAAATACTTGCAAAAGCAAAATACACAATAAAGATGCCCCACTTGTTGAGTTGTGTACATGCATGCAACATCCCTTTCTTTCCATGCATATGGCACTCTGTGCACCTCTAGCTTCAAGTGACACTGTGGTACTGCCCCCCACCCTTGATTTTATCTTGGGGAGTACCCAGAGTTTGGACTTTAATAAATTAATGGCAATAAATGGGCTTGGAAAAATATTTCATCGTGGACGAAGGGCAACTCACCCTTCACAAAGGCACCCATAAATAAGACAATAAAAACCCTTGTATGTCATGAATCCCATGCCTAGAAGTTCACCCCACTCCACTTCACATGCACACATGGCTTAGATGGGATTCTATCGGGAAACACCTTGGACTTGGGGAATGATTGACCCAATAGGATGCCTTGAGACCCCTCCCACACCTAAATTTGACAAATTGTATAACGTCTTTGAGCCTTCGTTTGGTTTGAAAAGGGGGGTTTGATGCACATGTTAGGGTGGTTTGATTATTATATGTGGCTTACTTGTTATGATACTTGTGACTCTTGGACCCTTGGAGGGCATATTTATTTGCCTTTGCAAGACCTTTCCCAATGGACATGTATTCATGAGGATATTATCAATTCATACCTTCATGAGGGCTTGGAGCCCAAGGATGGATGCAAAGACCCCAGACTTGGGGCAAGATCATGATGATTGGTTTGCACAACGAAGGAAGAGGATTTTTCCTATGGAGGCACCCTGGTAGGCTCAGATGATGAGATGTCAGCCTTCCCCACTTGGACATTAGCATTTGGAGGCCTTGGACGTCACCCTAATAACCCATGATGTCACCTAGGGCTATGGTTTGACACTTGGAGGGGTTAGACTGCAGTTCTAGCATGTGTGGCATGTAGGAGGGCCTTTGGAGGCCCAATATTTTTCTATATGACTGCAACGCTTAATGGAGAAGGCCTAACATAACCCTTGGAAGGATGATGTCACCCTCTTTAGGGTTTTATTTTGTGAAAATAATTTGATTTTAAATTTTAAGAGCCAAATTGACATGCAGGCTTTGTTTTGTGAAAAGAAACAACTTTTGGGTAAATCAACTAGGATTTCCCATATAAATATGGTTGGCTAATTTCATTTTTTCATCATAACTCATCCCACTTGAGTGGGTGGACTGAAATTTTCGCCCGTTTTGAGGCTATTGGCTAAAATCACTAAAGCACATCTCTTGGAGAAGCTTTTTGTGGTGTATCTTGGCTATTTTCATGGTGGAAAGATCTTCAACTAGGGTTTGGCTTGATTATTCTTGGTGAAGTAAGTAGAAAATCTACAAATTTGTTCATGTGATAAATGCTTGTGGTAAATTTTACTTATTTCATGTTGAAGATTATGAAATTGATTGCTTAAGCCCTAGGAGAGAAACATAAAGTGTTTATTTCTCTCTATAACTTTTCTACTTGTTTAATTTGTCAAGTATACCTTGTTTAGAAGTGACTACTAGAGCCATAAATTGCTATCTCTCTAGTAGCTTCACTCTAATTACTTAATACATTTTCAATAGTCTAAGGAAGGAAGGTGCGCTAGGGCCTAAAAGTGCTTACTTTCTAGCAAAACCCTTTTCAAGACTTGGATGCTTGAGGTCTTGAAGTGCCAACACCTCTTGCATCCACCTCTTTCCTTTGACAAGTATTATCATTGTTATTTTCCCCAAGTTATATTGTTGTTGTAATTGACTCCATAAGCACAAGAAAGGCACTCATCCACTTGCCTAGTGAATGATTTATCAAACAAACACTCAAACTTTACTCTCTCAAGCTTTTGCTAACAAATACTAACACTAACTTAGCATAGAACACTAATATTATTGTTGTTGTTATAAATGTTTGCTACAACCATCTAAAAGCAACAAATTTTCTGCATAATTGATATTAAATGCTAGCTAATTACTTCAGAAATTACTTGTGACAAGTCAATATCATTCTAAGTAATAAATGCCATCTTTTCATTGTCTTTTCAAGCACTCTTGAGGCATATTTCTTGTTGTGGTTACAAAACATTTGCTACAACCATATTAACCCTGTAATTTGTTGAATTCACTCAACTAACATTGACATAACACACTCATAAATTTCCTTGGGAAAGTGCTAAGCAATCTATGGAATGCATGTTAAATTTCCATTGTACTTTCATGTCATTCTAAGTAGTAATTCTTGTGGTTGTTACAAAACATTCATTACTGTTGTAAATTGATAATTTTCTGCAAATTTGCTTCAGCCACTTCATTTTTTGATTGTCTAACATCTTTGAGGATTTCATTATCATTTTGTAATCGGAAATTGTATATGCATGCTATATTGTTCTTGTTCCAGGAAGGTACATCAATACTCTCTTTGCCTCAAATATTTCAGACGAAGACACTCTTGACTTTGGTGACCAATGAAAGGGGGGGGTTGTCTTTATCCTTATCCTTAGCTTACCTAACCCTTTAGGCCACCAGGGATGCCTCCCCTGGGGTAGGCCTCTTCTACTCCTAAAACGTGGGGATATCCTACTGAGGTGACAGTGGTTGGACATCCTATTTGTTACACCAATCTCCCTCACTTTCCTTGGGCTTTGGGAAAGTACATATTGTACGATAACATTCACCATGAAACATAATAGCATACGAATAAAATTGCAGAAAATTCACTTACTTCACTAAGAAACCATGAGATAAAACCATAACTGTAGAAATTTAAGTCCAAAATAAATAAAGACCATCCACATTTGAGCCTCCAAGCATAGCACATAAGTGTAGAAGAGCTAGTTACCCCAATAGGGAGAAAATTTCATAGGTTTCTCTCACAAAGGTGAGAAGTGATGATCCAAAATGAAAATGAGGCTTGCCCTTGTTATATGAGGAAATATCAACATAATTTATCCACATAATTTGTCAACAACATAAAGTAAGTGGGTCGACCCCTTAATTTTCCTCTAATAATATTCCAAAATACAAAAATGCATAATAAAACCCTAAAAAGGGTGATGTCACGTGTTATAAGAGTGACGCCATGCTAGGAGAGGGTGATTGTTACAGGACAATCCCCCTGCGAACAAGTGGATTCCCTCTTGGGCTCTAGACTCCTAAGACCAAGACAGAAAGGGTGTTAACGTTGGTCACTGACATCCTTTTAAACCTAGATAAACTAATGTATAGAGAAGAGGAAGAAAGGTGTACCTTTTTAATGATGTTTGTCCTTGCACAGTCCGAGTTGAGCTTTGATCCCCAAGCTCCTCAATAAGTTCTGTAAAACAAGCTTCCTATTCTACTAAGATTAGCTTGAAACCATATCTATCTAATAGAGACAAGTTCATGTAGAATAAACACAACCTTGAAAGAAACAGACCATGCACATATGTATATTAATGAGAACAATAAAGAATACTTACAGACCTTTGATGAAGGTGCAACAGCCTCTCCCAGCTCTCCTTGACCAACCCTTTGCTCAAATAATCTGCACAAAATGATGATGCTTCAATGATAAATCTCCCTTATGAGATCACAAGTTTGATGCCTTCAATGTCTCCTCTTTTCACCATGAGGAGGACTCCTTATATAGGTTTGGAGAGGCCTAACCGCTTAAGAGATTCTTGGGATAGGTTGAGGATCCTTCTCCTTCAGTTGTTGATCTTCCCTAAGATTGAGCCTTGACCTCAGATCCGAATCCAACAAACTCTAGAGATGAGGGGGATTCTTCCTTGATTTTCCTCAACAGTCCAAAATTCGCTCAAAAGGGGCCAGCGCTCCCTCATAATGGGGCACAGAGTGTTGCAACGCTCCCCCAAAAGAGGGTACAGAGCATTGGCACTCCCTGATAGTGTATAGGGGAGCGTTGCCTTTCAAAATTGATTTTTGAGTGGTTTTTTCCATGGCAAAAGACTTGTACTCTCTGTCAAATGATTTCTCCTCTTGAAAATCAGTATTTTGAGGTGTCTTTTAAGTGTTCTTGATAATGTCATCCGAGACACGACATAGACAAGATGATAGTATGATATTTGCGACACTTGCGGCGAAAATGCGACACTTGCGACATTGGTAATGATGACACTAGGCCATCATCATAATGAGTAATTTTGATGTGTAACATATTTCCCCCCAAAGTGCGAAGATAGAAGACGGGAACTGATGACTGAAGTAATTTGTAGACTTTTTCAAGCAAGGGTATGGACTCAAAGAACCTGGAAGAAGTTGCACACAACCATCAAACAAATATTATGACATGTTTCAAACCCAAGACAGGCATACCTATGCTTGAGTGATAAAGACTTTCAAGGTATGTCCGCCATAAAATACACTATGGATCCATATTATATTGACAAAAAGGTATAACCATTGAAGATACAATGTGGATCTATACTCTTATGACCTGAACTAATCGTAGCCATGAAGAATACACAGTGGATATACGAGATGACAAGACATAGCCACAACCAATAAAAAGCAGATCTATGTGAGAGTATATGTGTCAATGTTCAAAAGAAACTTCGTCGCAACCTGGGAAAAGTACATATAAGAGTGATGACTCAACCCAGGGTCTTCTTACCGATCTCGATGTAGTATGAATCTAACCATGTGAATAGATGTCTTGATGTTAAACATGGAAGAAACCACTTGATTACTAGTCAATGAGGTAAACCGTTAACAAGCGCGAGGGAAATCACCATTGATGTCAATGATTCCCAAGGTACTCTTGTACATTCCAACAAATGTAAATGGATGAGCTAAAGTCGAACATCCATGGAATCATCCGATCAGAGGTCAATGATGTAAACCCATTGTCAAATGCGAGGAGGCATGTCATTGAGGCATGCAGGTCCCAAGGTACTAATTGGTTTCTAAGTCTAGTTCTTGGATAATGTGTTGAAGTTGATAGGAACAGACTCATCGAAGGAGGGCCTTGATGTATCCCCCATCAACGACATGAAACTGACACAGAGATGTAATTGGTGGATCAAAAGAACATGGACTGACACGGGTATTGAAACAGAAATTTTTTATGGCTGACTCTTGACGCAAATACTTCCCTTGAACATGGAGGCAAGACAATAGAAACATGACATGGACCAAAACACAATAATGCAGTGCATATTGTGACTTTCGTCGGGTGACCCAAAGGAGTAAGAAAACTCAGAGGATTGGTTCAATGTAAAGGTTCAGCGGATTAAAATGTGTGCAAAGACAAAGTGTCATGTTCAAGGGAGACTATAAGAGTTACTTGTAATGGTCTCAAAAACTGCTTGGCTTGCTTCTTTCAATTTTTCCCCCAACCAGATAGACAAGTACCTATTTTTTATTTAACGAGCTCGAGGAGGGTAACACATGCTCGATATAACTCACCTTCGATAAGTCCCTCTTCCTTTGTTTAATGAATTGGAAGAAGTAAGGGTTCGGTCTCGTATGGGCCCTTCAATGTATGATTGTTTAACGAGTCCAGAGAAGGTAAAACTCGGTGATTTTTCATGTTTAGAGAGTCTGAAAATGAATTAAAGACGAATCTAGTGTTGTCCTTTTTCTTAATGTTAGGATCACGAGGCCAAAAAAGAGATAAATTATAACTCGAAAGATACCCATTCAAACCTTTTAACGAGTGGGAAAGGAAGCAAGACCACTTGGCAATATTTTCATGTTTAGAGAGTCTGAAAAGAGCTTAAAGACAACTCCAGGGGTTTCCCTTTTCGTGTATCCATGCGAGTCTGAAAAAGAGATAGAATTTTACTCGGTGCATTCTGTTATAACCCTATAATTTATAGGATCAACTGGTGACTGAAATGTTATCTCTTTAGTGTTTTTGTTTGTCAAATGATTTTTCATTCCACAAATAATTTGAGGAAAAAGAAAGAAAAAGAAAAAGAATAAAAGAGGGCATAAAAGAAATTCAATAGAGCCCCATGCAATAACGATGACTTGGTCCATACCTTTCAAGCATGGCCAAGTTCTTTTAAATTGATGTTGATAGGAGTAGTGAATAAGCTTGGCTAAACTTTTTAATCTTAGCCAAGTGATCTAGGTTAGTTAGTGAATAAATCTGACCAGACTGCCTAATCTTGGTCAGATAGCCCCAGGATAGAGTAATTTCCTAGTCCAACAGTTTAATCTGGGCTAATTGTCATAGGTAATTAGGTTAGAACATAGGGTAGTTTGCTTTATTTCAATAAAACCAGCTCGATGATCAATGTTGAACCATGTCTTTGAGGTTTAAAAGGTTTGATGTCTATACGTGGCATGAATCCATTGGTTCTGAATCCCACCGCCTATTACTGTCTGACATACCTCGTCACCTCAGGCCGTCATTATCCACATTTTTCTTAAGAGTCACATCCCATAACTCTGTTAGTCTTTCTCCCTCGTTCACCCATGGCAAGTCCCTTCGCCATGGTCTTTTCCCCCAATCAATACCTGCCATTTCACTCAAACGTATGCTTCAATCATTGTCACCTGCCATCTCATGCTCAAAATGACCCGTTGGCCATTGATTACTGGCTAACTTATCCGTTAACCAGCTAACCTGTCTCCCGCGCCCAACAGATATCCATTTTCCCAAAACTACCCTCACCATTTACCCAGTCGTCGTACCCAAGAATTTTCTCCGTTTTCCTCCCCGTTACAGTCAGTCGCCCACATCAACAGTCGTCCCCGCTAACCTTTGTTTTATTTGCAGGTATTGTTACAGTGATGGCACCAAAGTCAAAGAGAACAGAAGGTGAGGAGAATCCTTTTCTCCCACTTCCTGTCGACCTCGAAAGGATTTCTTTGGCCGACAAAGACTACTTAATCGCAGACACAAGATGGGATTTCGACTTCGCAGACCTACAGTCATGGCTTAAAGAAGTCTTCCTAGACTAGAGTGACAAAATTGGGCTCTGGGAGTCCAACCTACCCTTGTATCTTTTCCCCTAGATTCACCAATTCCCAGAATTCACCCTCAAGTGCCAAGCCCATTATATCCCCGAACAAAGAGCCATTGTGTCCTCGTCCAGGGAAATTCTTTTCCTCATCACACCAAAAACCATCAACCAAATGATGCAGATATCCCGAGCTGAATCTGCCTCACCTTTTAACCTCGAAATCACCACAGAGCTCTACCAGAAGCTATCGTTTCCTCAAAGAGCTCAGATTTTTGAGCTTTTTCTTCCACAATCTGCTCAGCTCCCCACTACAAACCCCCCTTATCCTTCCTCCCTGTTCTCAGTAAAAGGAAACCAGGTCATCACGTCACTATGTGCCTTGCTTGGATATTTTTCAGATTAATGGGTAGATGAACCCATTCTGGGATTTCTGTCTATTTTCTCCACCGATGAGAAACCCACTACACAGTTCGCCTACAGCACGTTCTTGCCGGACAACATTCACGAACAATTCATAAATTTCGCGATAGAAGGTATGTTCTGGTATTTTGCAATACTGGCATACCTGTTCATTTTCTTCCAAGCGGACACATTTTATTTTTCTATGCGAAAGATGGACGAGGATGGTAGACCACAAGCAGTAACAGCATGGACTTCTCTGCTCAGACATAACTCCACAAAATTCAGTTTCAAGCAGTTCATCAAGCAGTTCTACCACCCAGTGGTGAGTATGCTCAGCGACAGACCCGAACCCAGAATTAATGAGGAAATTCAGAGGATTCTACATCTCTCGGACCTTACAAAGACTGGTTATTGGTACCTGTACCAAAATCATACTGAGATCAGAGTCTATGGGTGCGAGTTGGCCCCATGTAAATTACCCAAGTACTTACCTGTTAGAATTTTTGCCCTGGAATACATAAGGCAGATGATAAACTCAGACGACATACATTTTGCATCTTTGAAGAAGAAGCAGCAACTCAGAATCAAAGAGCAGATTGGGTCTTTCATCTGCAACAGTCAAGGCACCGGGGAGGAAGCAGACAGACTGCTAAAAGAAATGAAGTTTTTTGTCAGTTTCACGTGGCACTATGATCCATGCGGGATAATTTCCAAGATGAGAATAAAAAATAAGAATATCTTGTATGTTCACATATCTAGGCCTGAGGTAGAGAAGTTTGCAAACCAGGCAGAATGGGATCCAAACACTCTATTTGAGACAGAACAACAGGACCCTTCGGTCACTGTTGCACAGACGACTACACCACAGATTCCAAAGGAGAAAAGGCCCAGGAAGAACACCTCGCCTTTTGTCACTGAATTATTATCTGAGGACTTTCGATTGCACACAAAGAGTCCGAAAACCACTCAGGCACCTGACACGACTGGCGAAAAGGCAATTCCATCTAGTACAATGATGGAAGTGGATCGGTCACTCCTTAGTACAAGCAACAAGCAGATCATAACCTCAGTCTTTCCAAAGAAGCCTACAAATACTCCACCAGTCAACCAACCAGGCAAAACAAGACCGAAGCTGAGTATCTTGGAGAAATACGATTTGATCAAGAAAAAGAATCAGACGCTGACCAACAGCACATATGCTCAGTTCTGGAAGCAAACGTCGACTGCACAACACATAATACTATCGGACTTCGACACTGAGAAGGGTAGAATGCACATGGCATTTCTTCAAGCACAGGTGCCAGACCCAAAGGTAATCACCGATTACAAAAGGGCAAATTTCGAATTCCAGACTAAGGATGTACATCCAGCTGATCAAATGGATCTGCACAGGCAAACTGGAGAAATGGTTTTCTCCACATTGGCACATGCTTCCTGTTGAAATAATGTAACTGCGAAGAGCATTCTTATTATTATTTTGTTATTGGATTAAATCCCCATTGTGGATTAATCGTGTCATTATTATTATTATTATTGTTATTAGATTAATCCCCATTGAGGATTAATCATGTCGGTAATTGTATAAGGACCAAATCCCCTTTTGTGGATTGGTCATCGGACAAT
>SNQJ01S0187899.1:9174-23128 GCA_010110895.2 Picea sitchensis | reverse complement strand
GGAGAAACAAGCTTTTGCCTTGGTGAAAGCCATAAAATATTTTAGAGTATATATTCTCCATTCCCGCACCATTGCATATGTTCTAAACATGGTAGTAAAAGACATTTTAACCCAGGACAATCTGGATGGCCGAAGAGGAAAATGGATTGCTATCATTCTAGAGTATGACATAGAGATTAAATCTACTAAACTGATCAAAGGTCAAGGTCTAGCAAAGTTAATGGCTGAATCAAATTTCCATGCTCTTGACATTAACTTCTTAGCCGCAGTAGATGAACAGGGTGAGCAGACGACTCCAAGCGTGAAAGAGGTATTTTTGAACTCTCCATGGTACGCAGACCTGATATTTGTTTTGCATAATTTACAAGCTCCCCCTGGTTTGACCAAAACTAAAGATAGGTTTTTGAAATTGAAAGCATTAAAATTTTGCATTCTAGAAGGCAATCTGTATTGCAAATATCCTGGAGGTATTTTGTTAAATTGTCTATTGAAGGATGAAGCTGACAAAGTATTGTAGGATTTTCATGCAGGAGACTGTGGTGGTCATCTGAGCTGAAAGACCACAGCTAATAAAATCCTCAGAGCTGGTTTCTATTGGCCAACACTATTCATTGATGTTCATCATAAAGTGACTTCGTGTCATAAATGTCAGTTGTTCAAGGGCAAAAGGAAACTTCTTCCTTTGCCCCTGAAACCAATCTCCGTTGAAGCCCCTTTCCAGCAATGGGGATTAGACTTCATCGGAGAAATACATCCTCCCTCTTCGGGCCAACACAGGTGGATTCTTACTGCCACGGATTATTTTACAAAATGGATCGAAGCAATACCAAGCAGGCAAGCTATTGATTCTGTCATTATTAAATTTCTTGAAAGTAATATATTGTCCCATTTTGGATGCCCTAGAAAGATTATAACTGACAACGTAGCTGCTTTTCGATCTAAGAAACTCATAGATTTTTGCAACCAGTATCATATTGGTTTGGGACATTCCACAACTTATTATCCTCAGGGAAATGGGTTGGCGAAATCATCAAATAAAACCATGGTAAACACTATCAAGAAAACTTTGCAAGAAAATTAAAATTTGAGGCATAACAAGTTGGTTTTTGCACTATGGGCCGACAGACTGACCACCAAAAGGTCAATCGGTATGTCACCATATCAGCTGGTCTATGGCATAGAAGTGGTTTTTCCCACTTCCTTAGGAGTTCCTGTCATGGAATTGTTGCAAGACATGCAAGCCGAGCCGAACGACTCCCAAAGAAGGAGAAACCAGATGATCCATTTGTAGTAGTCTAGGGAAGAAGTATACAAGAAGACTCAGGTAGTCCAAGAAAGAATTAAGAATATCTTTGACAAAAGAACCAAAGAAGATGATTTCGAGCTAGGTGACTTGGTGCTGAGATGGGATTCCTGAAATGAAGACAAGGTAAAGCATGGAAAATTTGACAGTCTGTGGAAGGGACCATACATGATTTAAGAATTCAGAGGAAATAACGCCTTCTTACTCAACAAAAGTGATGGGACAGATCCACCAGGAGGACCTGTAAATGACAGAATTTTGAAGCATTATTCACCGCCTCAGTAGGGACCTGAGGTCACACTTTCCATTGTACAAACCACTTTCATTTTGCTTGCAAGTTTCTGAGTGAATAACTTTGATCACATGGTTGAAGCCTAGAGAGAAGGCCCTAAGCCACTGAACATTGTCTTCCAATTTTCAAAATAAAACCGATCAAGCAACAAAGGCGACTATGGATAAAGTTTCAGAACATCAGGAATCAAGATTCTTGGCACTTCAAAAGGAGAGCACCATCCCCAGGTGGAGCCGTTGTTATAACCCTATAATTTATAAGATCAATTGGTGACTGAAATGTTATCTCTTTAGTGTTTTTGTTTGTCAAATGATTTTTCATTCTGCAAATAATTTGAGGAAAAAGAAAGAAAAAGAAAAAGAAAAGGAAAAAGAAAAAGAAAGAAAAAGAATAAAAGAGGGCATAAAACAAATTCAATAGAGCCCCATGCAATAATGATGACTTGGTCCATACCTTTCAAGCTTGGCCAAGTTCTTTTAAATTGATGTTGATAGGAGTAGTGAATAAGCTTGGCTAAACTTTTTAATCTTAGCCAAGTGATCTAGGTTAGTTAGTGAATAAATCTGACCAGACTGCCTAATCTTGGTCAGATAGCCCTAGGATAGAGTAATTTCTTAGTCCAACAGTTTAATCTGGGCTAATTGTCGTAGGTAATTAGGTTAGAACATAGGGTAGTTTGCTTTATTTCAATAAAACCAGCTCGATGATCAAGGTTGAACCATGTCTTTGAGGTTTAAAAGGTTTGATATCTAACCCCTTGGTGATAGAAACATGGAAAAGATTGGGAAAACCCACGATATGCACATATCCTAAGTTTTTATGGGCGCATATGCCTTCGCGCTCACAACTATGCACAACTCATGTATGAACGGCTCAGATGTTCGCGCCCAGATCTACAGTGGACAAGTCTTTCCGGACCCCCCCGACCGTTCTACCTTTAACGGTGGGGGGAGGGTCCGAAATCGGAGATAATATATGCCCACATCTGGACGACTCAAGCTTCAACACCTAGATCTATGGTCTATATTGGATTTTGGACCCCCCTGTTCGGTCTGCTTTTAATGGAGGCGGGGGGGTTTGTAACGTGTTTTAAAGATCACGCACAGATCTGCGGTTGAGAAGGAAGCACGCAAATCAACGGCTCATGGTGTTTTTCGTACCCCCTCGGTCGATCTACCTTTAACGGTGGGGGGGGGTCCGGAATGGAATTTTCCTCTGGCGGGCCCCCTATCTATACATGGCATGAATCCATTGGTTCCAAATCCCACTGCCTATTACTGTCTGACATACCTCGTCACCTCAGGACATCATTATCCACCTTTTTCTTAAGAGTCACATCCCATAAATCTATCTGTCTTTCTCCCTCGTTCACCCATGGAAAGTCCCTTCGCCATGGTCTTTTCCCCCAATCAATACCCGCCACGTCACTCAACCGTATGCTTCAGTCATTGTCACCTGCCATCTCACGCTCAAAATGACCCATTGGCCATTGATTACTGGCTAACTTATACGTTAACCAGCTAACCTATCTCCCGCGCCCAACGGAAATGCGTTTGCCCAAAACTACCCTCACCCTTCATTCCCTCGCCATTTACCCAGTCATCACACGAGAGAATTTTCCCCATTTTCCTCTCCATTACAGTCAATCGCCCACATCTACAATCGTCCCCGCTAACCTTTGTTTTATTTGTAGGTATTGGTACAGTGATGGCGCCAAAGTCAAAGAGAACATAAGGTGAGGAGAATCTTTTTCTCCCACCTCTTGTCGACCTCGACAGGATTCCTCTGGCCGACAAAGACTACTTAATCACAAACACAAGATGCGATCTCGACTTCGCAGACCTACAGTCATGGCTTAAAGAAGTCTTCCTAGACCAGAGTGACGAAATTGGGCTATGGGAGTCCAACCTACCCTTGTATCTTTTCCCCTAGATTCATCAGTTCCCAGAATTTGCCCTCAAGTGCCAAGCCCATTATATCCCCGAACAAAGAGCAATTGTGTCCTCGTCTGGGGAAATTATTTTCCTCATCACACCAAAATCCATCGACCAAATGATGCAGATATCCCAAGTCGAATCTGCCTCACCTTTTAACCTCAAAATCATCATAGAGCTCTACCAGAAGCTGTCGTTTCCTCAAAGAGCTCAAATTTTTGAGCTTTTTATTCCACAATCCGCTCAGCTCCCCACTACAAAACCCCCCTTATCCTTCCTCCATGTTCTTAGTAAAAGGAAACCAGGTCATCACGTCACTATGTGCCTTGCTTGGATATTTTTCAAATCAATGGGTAGATGAACCCATTCTGGGATTTCTGTCTATTTTCTCCACCGATGAGAAACCTAGTACACAGTTCGACTACAGCACGTTCCGGGCGAGATAATTTCCATGATGAGAATAAAAAATAAGAATATCTCGTATGTTCACATATCTAGGCCTGAGGTAGAGAAGTTTGCAAACTAGACAGAATGGGAGCCAAACACTCTGTTTGACACAGAACAACAGGATCCTTCGGTCACTGTTGCACAGACAACTACACCAAAGATTCCAAAGGAGAAAAGGCCCAGGAAGGACACTTTGCCTTCTGTCACTGAAGTATCATCTGAGGAGTTTCGATTGCACACAAAGAGGCCGAAAACCACTCAGGCACCTGACACGGCGGGCGAAAAGGCAATTCCATCCACTACAATGACGGAGGTGGATTGGTCACTCCTTAGTACAAGCAGCAAGCAGATCATAACCTCGTATTTCCAAAGAAGCCTATAGATACTCCATCGGTCAACCAGCCAGGCAAAATAGGACTGAAGCTGAGTATCTTTGAGAAATATGATTTGATCAAGAAAAAGAATCAGACGCTGACCAACAGCACATATGCTCAGTTCTGGAAGCAAACGTCGACTGCACAACACAGACTGCTATCGGCACTCGACACTGAGAAGGGTAGAATGCACATGGCATTTCTCCAAGCACAAGTGCTAGACCCAAAGGTAATCATCGATTACAAAAGGGAAACTTTCGAATTCCAGACTAAGGATGTACATACAGCTGATCAAATGGATCTGCACAGGAAAACTGGAGAAATGGTTTTCTCCACATTGGCACATGCTTCCACTGTTGCCTCCAAGTTACAAGTATCTCTGAATAATGTCTAGATGCATTTGAAGTTGGAAAAAATATAATCCTTTTCCAAGGATAACATGATTAAGACGTTGGAGGAACTGGTCATCAAGATCGGATATGATCCCTCGAATGTGAAAGCAGTCGAGGAGATGATCGAGAAGAAAAATGTCGACATAGCGTCTCTGAGGAAACAATTGAAGCTGCCACCAACAGTAGACTCACAGGCAAAGGAAATGGTGGAGACACAAGGAGAAAAAGATGAGATGCTTAGGTTGATCATGGAGCAGAATGCACAATTGAAGGAAATGGAAGCTGAAATGGAGAAACCAGTGAAAGAGAAAGAGCAATCAAAACCCATGGAAGTCATTCCATTGAGTGCAATTTCACTCTCAGGAGTGAGCACAGTGTCACTAGAAGAAATTCCATCAGCAAATTTACTGACGTCTCTGGAAAAGACTGTTGAACTGGCTAAATCTGTGGAAGAGATGAATCTGCAAGAAACAGAGTTTAGCAGGCTCAAAAAGAAGATTGAGAACCTCCAGGAACTCAAATCTTCTTACCAAACCAACTACTCCAAGGAAAAACAAGTGTCAGACCAACTCAAACAAGAGTTACAACAACTTCGGAAGCAAACAGTGGCAGGCAAAACACTGGCCAAAGTCAAAGAAAGTGTCTGGACAAACATCACCAAGTCTATGAATGAAATATGGCCAATGATACAAATTATGTTTGAGAAAAATGAATTGGTACAAAGAAGTAAACAAGCCATCGAGAAGATTAGAGCAGAACTGGTAGAGATTCCCACCCAAGCTAATGAAATCATCAAATTTATAAATTCTAAAACTAGAGAGGAGGTGGAAGATCTGAGAATTGAAGATAGAACAGAGACCATCCTTGAGGTCAAGGGAGTCCTGACCAAGAGAGGACTGATGCTACAGCTAGAAGAAAAGGTTCAGGCTATGGACCTAGGGGTGCAAAGGTTTTTTAGCAAGATCGAGGCTCTACAGAAGAAGGGTCTTCCTGGTTTGAGAGTGATAAATGACAAATTGATGACACTCCCCGATTACAAAAAGAGACTAGCCACTATGGCTAAGGATAGTTCGAAATTTTCAGGAATACAAGTCAGTATCACTGGCAAGGCATTCCTAGATGCTCTAGAGTTGGACATCAGCATACAATGTGAGATCCGGTACATCTTCATCATCAAGCCAACTTTTGCTAAGTACACAAAGATGGATGAAGTTTACCGAAGGTTACTCAAAGTCATCGTTCCCAGTCATCTTCAATGGGAAGAGCTTTGCAATATGATCGAGTAGTCGATGAGTTGTCCAAGCCCAGTCATTTATCCAATCAGATGAGGTCGTGCAGAGGCCTCACCAATGGTTCACCCAGAAAATAGCATGAAACTTTGACATATCATCAAACAGTTTCCTAGATTCTTGTAGTTTGTTAAGTTAGTTAAGCTAAAAATAGATTTACCACGTCCTGATCTTTAATGACAGGATCATTTGTAATTTTGGTTATAAATACTTCACTTTTTGAAGTATTGAGGGTTGATCTTTACGCCCTATGAGCTACCAGACTGTAATATTTTTCAAGAGATCTTCCATTAATACAAAGAGGCATTCCCACAAGATTCTTGCGTGTACTCATTGGTGATGTTTTCCTTTCTAAGTTAAATGTTATTCTCGCTTAGTTATCACATTGTTTTCTAAATCTAATCTTTGAAATTAACGAACGTTGCAAGATTTATCTTTGTATACCCTGTTTCTGACTTTAAAAGATTTTAGTGTTTCATCTTCTGATTTTACGATAAAGAAATTCTTAACTGCTTCTTTGTTGTAATTGACATTCTCGCCTTTTCTGTTATTCCTCATTTTTGCTGCTAAAAGAATCCAACGATTGCATTATCTCGCCCTGTGAAAGGTTTCTTCGTTTTCTGGTTTAGATTTTATTTCATGATACAGACCCCATAGCCCAATGGATGTGTAAATCTCTCGCAGCCAACCCAACTAAAATGACAACAAACAAAACAACCATATTTTATTCACCAAGCCTAATATTTTAAATTTGAAACATATCTAAATTATACAGAGAGATTCCTCTCTGAAGCTAGTAGGGCTAGATCCCAGCTTCGAAGTGGTTGGATAAAGTGACCTCCCGTAGATTTCTTCATTTCTGATAACCTCTAGGAAATTTACAGAGCGTTAAGATAGTGGCGACCATACTGGGGAGAGAATTGAACAAATTTTAACCTCACGTTTTCTTTTCCCTAGAAGAAAATTTTGTTTCTGAAAAATTGCAAATATGAGAAAGAAATAATGTTTAGAGGTTGTTAAAAGATTGTACATATTATTTTCGGACTCGTAAAACTAAAAAATATATATATAAAAAATTAAAGGGAAATCTGGCTCCAAAAAGAGTTTACACTCGATCTCACCCCGACCCAGAACCTGCAATAGCAACTGATAATCCAGAACAGTTGCTCGGGAAAAAGACCATTGCAGAAGGTTCAGTAAGTCATAGTCCCCTTCAGAGGTCCCCTTCTCTTCCAGAGGATCTTATTTCCCTTCAGGATCTTGACTTTGACATCCTTTTTTATCAAAGCCTGTTTAGAACGAAATCTGACAGCTTTGTGGCTGAAACAGTTCTAGACCCAACCGTCTTGCAACCCCGGACCCCTGAAGCTCTATCTCCCACTGCTAAGCCTCAAACCGCTCACTCTGTGCCGGCTAGCCCCTCCTCATCCTCGTCTTCTATCACCACCCCACCTATCATCTAGGTTTCCATCCCGCCCCCTCCGCCTATCATGGTAGCCAGGTATACTCCCTTGGTGTTGGTCGCACATCTTCATGCTATGCCCCAAGATTATCAAACGAGAATTCCTCAGTTCGATGGCACAGGGCCCTTGAATGCACAACAACATGTGGATAAAATGAATGACTATTTTGACCTACAAGAAGTAGATGAAGCTGACGTTCAAATGAGATTGTTTGCACAGAGTTTGACAGGTGATGTTAAGAAATGGTACAAAGGCTTACGCGTTGCTTCAGTACTTGACCTTACAGCGTTTCAAAGAATTTTTCTAGACAGATGGGAGGTAAAGAAAAATCCTCTCCAGATCTTGTCAGCATATGAAAACATCAGAAGGAATCAAGGTGAGACAATACAATATTATTGCACCCGTTTCAACAATCTGTACAATGCAATTCCATCCGATATTAAACCTCCACAAGGTTCGTCATTGATAAAATCCCCTAACATTTTTTACGCCAATATGTCGTATCAATTAAGGGAAAGAAACTCCACCACCCTGGAGGACATGCATAAAAGCACAATAAGTGTGGAGGCCAACTTGTTGTCAAAAAGGGCACGACAGAGGACAGAGAGGAGAGTCACAATTAAAGTGGAAGCTTCCACATCAACTTTCGATTCCAAATTGGATTCCTTAGCCAGAGCAATGGAAAGAATGATGGAGAGACTTATTGTATCCGAAAGAAACCCTCCTAGAGAAAACCCACCAGCTCCTCAAATTCGGAATCCTAACTTTAGAAGAAACCCTCCTCAAATAAGGCAGAGAGATCCTAGGGATCAAAGGGAAGAGAGAGGCCCCGATCAACAAATCAGACCGCCCCTACAAGAAAATTATGTCGATGAAGGAGATGAGGTCATTAAAGAACTGGAGGATACACACATAAACCTCATGGGCATTCACGATAACGAAGCAATTTTCCTCACCCAGGAGGAACAAGAACTTTTTCTTCTTTCTCAAACAAAGGTGAGCGAAGAAGATGAAGATACCAAACAACAGGCATTTGAAAATGCCATTACGGAGGTGCACCAGCAGTACAATCTGCGAAGTAAAAAGACATATAGAAGTTCCCCAAAAAAGGTAACAGAAACGAAGAAGATAGTCGAAACCAAGAAATCCCCCAAGCCTTCTATTGAGAAGATCCCTGAAAAAGGTAATGTTGAAGATCCAGCAAAAAGAAACCTTACCATTTTGAAAATATCATCGCAGACTGAGGTTTCATCAACCAACCCACCAAATATTTCTGCTCAGAAGACTACGGTGGACAAATTAGAATTGCAGAGCCAAAGCAAAACACCGACTCTTTTCAGCCTCGAAGGGGAATTAGCCAAAGTGAAGATTCTCGTTCCTCTTTCTGAGTTGATGAGTAAGGACGCTTACCGATCGTAGGTGATCAAAGCATTGAGCATTGAACCTAACATAGGCATGGAGGCCTTAACTGTTGGATCAGTGAATCATTCAAATACTGTAAACCTTACCGATGATCAACCTGAACTCCTGTTCAGACCTGAAGTGGATGGTCAGACCGACAATGGTGCTATCACTCCTTTTTACATCAGCCTTAATATACACGACCTAATTCTGCATAATGTTATGTTAGATTAAGGTGCTTCCCATAATTTGATGCCTAAAGCAGTGATGGAAAAACTGGGACTTGAGGTTACCAGACCTTACAAGGACTTACACTCTTTTGACTCCAGCAAAGTGAGATGCATCGATTTGATCAAGGATTTGTGTATCACCCTGGTTCAGATTCCCGCAAAAAGCATGGTCATGGATGTTGTGGTCGCAGATATTCCTCTGAAATATGGTATGTTGTTGTCCCGGTCTTGGGGGGCCAAGTTGAAAGGTACTTTGCAGTTGGATATGTCGTATGCCACTGTCCCAGTTTTTGGGCAACAGAGAAGACTATACAGAGAAACGTTGATGAAATACATGGTTAACAGCCAAGAAAAGCCACATAACTATCCTCTGTACTCTACACATTCTGACCTAGATTCCTTTATCCTATATAATGATGGTGATACGGGAGAACAAATCACTCAGCTGGAAGAAGATACATCTGGTCTGAACGAAGACCAAGAAATCACCGTGGCAGAAAAAAAGAAAAATGTGATAACTGAAGAATTTCCAGCAGATTTCTGGAGCATGGACTTTGATGGAGCTGTAAGCAAAGAAGGAGCTGGAGCAGGATTTTGGTTGCACAATGAAAGATCCAGGTATTTGGAGAACCATTCTTACAAACTAAGTTTTCAATGCACTAACAACATAGCTGAGTACGAAGCTTTGATACTCGGTCTGAAACTATTGAAGAAGGTTGGTGCCAAACAAATCATGGTAAGGGGATATTCCGAATTAATTATCAAATAAATTAAAGGTGAGTATGCAGCAAAATATCCTCGTCTTAGAGATTATAGGAATGTTGTTCTGGATGCTCTTAAATGTTTCACTGAAGTTGATTTGCAGGTGATGCCTAGGGGACAGAATATTTTAGCAGATGGATTAGCTACGTCACCAGCCACATGCAAGATACATTTTTGTTCCACTCGGCCATACATAGTGGAGGTGAAGTGCAGACTAACTATTCCAGACAACATCAGATACTGGCAAGTATTTGGTACTGATGATCAAATTGAAGATTTTCTACAATGTAAAAATGATTTCGAGTGTACAAACATAGACTTAGAAAATGAGGATGAAAATGTAAAAAGACCTGATTTTGGAAATGATAGTGTAAATAAGATAGATTCAGGAGAGTTAGGTGAGGATGATATAGAAGCTGATGTTTTGCATTTAAAAAGTAATGTTTTACCTAGGGGTTTGGTTCCTTTAGAAGACCTATTTGATTTTAATGATGTAGCTAAAAAACTGAGAATCGAAGCCAGTGGTCAAGAAGTAGAAGATTGTAATATAGGGACAGAAGATTAACCCAAGATGGTAAAACTTTCCAAATCATTACCCCCTAAGCAGAAACTCAAATACATTGAGTTTTTCAAGGAATATTCGGACGTATTTGCCTGGGGTTACGAGGACTTGAAAGCTTATGACACTAGCATCATACAACATAGGATTCCAATAAAAGAAGATCAAAAACCTTTCAGACAGAAACTTAGGGGAATCAATCCCAAGCTACTTCCCCTGATAGAAAAAGAAATCAAAAAAATGTACGATGCTAAAATCATAGTTCCGTTACGNAGCATCATACAACATAGGATTCCAATAAAAGAAGATCAAAAACCTTTCAGACAGAAACTTAGGGGAATCAATCCCAAGCTACTTCCCCTGATAGAAAAAGAAATCAAAAAAATGTACGATGCTAAAATCATAGTTCCGTTACGATTTTCCAAATGGGTTTCAAATTTGGTCCCAACCCGAAAGAAATCTAGAGAAATCAGGCTTTGCATTGATTTCTGAAATCTGAATAAGGTCTCTCTGAAGGACAACTACCCATTGCCAAAAATGGACCACATATTACAAAAGGTAGTTGGATCCAGTCAAATCTCTTTACTGGATGGGTTCTCGGGTTATAATCAAGTCCTCGTTCACCCAGATGACCAAGAGAAAACAACTTTCACAACACCATGGGGTACTTTCATGTATGTGAAAATGCCTTTCGAGTTGATGAACGTTGGGGCCACTTTCCAGAGAGTGATGGACATCGCTTTTGTGGAAGTACTCGGCAAATTTATAGTCATCTATCTGGACGACGTAACTGTGTTTTCTCAATCTGATGACGAGCACTTACGACATCTCAGAC
This sequence comes from Picea sitchensis, assembly GCA_010110895.2. Taxonomy (NCBI): domain Eukaryota; kingdom Viridiplantae; phylum Streptophyta; class Pinopsida; order Pinales; family Pinaceae; genus Picea; species Picea sitchensis. Next base: position 11,847 of record SNQJ01S0187899.1, on the reverse strand, counting down.
GATTTTTTGAGAAATGCAGGAAATTTGGGATTTCTTTGAATCCTAAGAAGAGCCTTTTCGGATTAGAATAAGGTAAACTGTTAGGGCACACAATCTCTAAGGACGAAATTAAGATAGACCCCAGTAGAATCGAGGCCATTCAGAAATTAGAACACCCAAGAAATATCAAAGAGTTACAGTCTTTCATCGTAAAAATAAACTTTTTGCGAAGATTCATACCCAACCTGGCCGAGCTTCTCAGGAACATCACAAACATGTTAAAAAAGGACACAAAAATAAAATGGGACACAAAGTCCAAGCAGTCTTTTGAACAAGTCAAACGCGCACTCACACAGGCTCCAATCTTGATCAGTCATGACTTCACCAAAGATTTTTATCTTTTTTCTTTCACCTCTAAACATACCATTGTAGCAGTATTACTACAGAAAAATAGCGAAGGGTATGAACAGCCCATAGCCTTTTTCAGTAAAGCTTTAAGAGATACTGCTTTGAATTATAAAATGATGGAGAAACAAGCTTTTGCCTTGGTGAAAGCCATAAAAGATTTTAGAGTATATATTCTCCATTCCCACACCATTGCATATGCTTCGAACGCAGTAGTAAAAGACATTCTAACCCAGGACAATCCAGACGACCGAAGAGGAAATTTTTTTGTTATCATTCTAGAGTATGACATAGAGATTAAGCCTACTAAATTGATTAAAGGTCAAGGTCTAGCAAAGTTAATGGCTGAATCAAATTTCCATGCTCTTGACATTAATTTCTTATTTGCAGTAGATGAACAGGGTGAGCAAGCGACTCCAAGCATGAAAGAGGTATTTCTGAACTCTCCATGGTACGCAAACCTAATATTTCTTTTGCATAATTTACAAGCTCCCACTGGTTTAACCAAAACTAAAGATAGGTTTTTAAAATTGAAAGCATTAAAATTTTGCATTCTAGAAGGCAATCTGTATTGGAAAGATACTGGAGGTATTTTGTTAAATTGTCTATTGAAGGATGAAGCTGACAAAGTATTGAAGGATTTTCATGCAGGAGACTGTGGTGGTCATCTGAGCTGGAAGACCATAGCTAATAAAATCCTCAGAGCTAGTTTCTATTGGCCAACACTATTCGCTGATGTGCATCATAAAGTGACTTCATGCCATAAATGTCAGTTGTTCGAGGGAAAAAGGAAACTTCTTCCTTTGCCCCTGAAACCAATCTTCGTTGAAGCGCCTTTACAACAATGGGGATTAGACTTCATCGGATAAATACATCCTCCCTCTTCAGGCCAACACAGGTGGATTTTTACTGCCACGGATTATTTTACAAAATGGATCGAAGCAGTACCAAGCAGGCAAGCTACTGATTCTGTCATTATTAAATTTCTTGAAAATAATATCTTGTCTCATTTTGGATGCCCTAGAAAGATTATAACTGACAACACAACTACTTTTCGATCTAAGAAACTCATAGATTTTTGCAACCAGTATCATTTTGGTTTGGGACATTCCACATCTTATTACCCTCAGGGAAATGGGCTGGCCAAATCATCAAATAAAACCCTAGTAAACATTATCAAGAAAACTTTGCAAGAAAACAAAAAGTCGTGGCATAACAAGTTGGTTTTCGCACTATGGGCCGACAGACTGACCACCCAAAGGTCAATCGGTATGTCACCATATCAGCTGGTCTATGGCATAGAAGTGGTTTTTCCCACTTCCTTAGGAGTTCCTTTCATGAAATTGTTGCAAGACATGCAAGCCAAGCCGAACGACTCCCAAAGAAGGATAAACCAGATGATCCATTTGCAGCAGTCCAGGGAAGAAGTATACAATAAGACTCAGGTAGTCTAAGAAGGCATTAAGAAGATCTTTGACAAAAGAACCAAAGAAGATGATTTCGAGCTAGGTGATTTGGTGTTGAGATGGGATTCCCGAAATGAAGACAAGGGAAAGCATGGCAAATTCGACAATCTGTAGAAGGGACCATACATGATTCAAGCATTTAGAGGAAATAACGCCTTCTTGCTCAACAAAAGTGATGGGACAGATCTGTCAGGAGGACCTGTAAATGGCAGAAGCATTATTCACTGCCTCAGTAGGGACCTGAGGTCACACTTTCCATTGTACAAACCACTTTAATTTTGCTTGCAAGTTTCTGAGTGAATAACTTTGATCAGATGGTTGAAGCCTAGAGAGAAGGCCCTAAGCCATTGAACATTGTCTTCCAATTTTCAAAATAAAACCGATCAAGCAACAAAGGCGACTATGGAGAAAGTTTCAGAACATCAGGAATCATGATCCTTGGCACTTCACAAGGAGAGTACCATCCCCAAGTGGAGCCGCTGTTATAACCCTATAATTTATAGGATCAACTGGTGACTGAAATGTTATCTCTTTAGTGTTTTTGTTTGTCAAATGATTTTTCATTCTGCAAATAATTTGAGGAAAAAGAAAGAAAAAGAAAAAGAAAAGGAAAAATAAAAAGAAAGAAAAAGAATAAAAGAGGGCATAAAACAAATTCAATAGAGCCCCATGCAATAACAATGACTTGGTCCATACCTTTCAAGCATGGCCAAGTTCTTTTAAATTGATGTTGATAGGAGTAGTGAATAAGCTTGGCTAAACTTTTTAATCTTAGCCAAGTGATCTAGGTTAGTTAGTGAATAAATCTGACCAGACTGCCTAA
>SNQJ01S0187897.1:0-18411 GCA_010110895.2 Picea sitchensis | reverse complement strand
ACCAAGGAGACATTTTCATTTTGAATCATCTTGTACTTGAACATTTAAGTGGGGTAAAAGGAGGTTGCCCCCTCGAAGAGGCTTATTATCTGAAATTATCTCTTTTTCAAGGCGTTGAGTGCTTTTTTTGAGGTTTTTCTATGCTATATTGATATTTGGTTCTTAACAAAGGAGGAGATCATGGAATCATGGGTAATGCACCAGTATGGTGAAGGCTAATTCACATTAGTTGATGATGATTCCAATGTTGCATGGTGAAAAAACCAATGCATCATCTAGACTCCACTCAACTAGTCAAACTGAAGTGAAAACTGAAGAGAATATTCTCCCTAGAGGAATATTCTTCCTAAAATATAGGAGACTGGATAATGACTAATAATGACTAATAAACAAGGAAAAAACTTAGGAAAAATAAATCATAGGTGTTTGTGAAGTAACTCCAACAAAGATTAATTATCCCTAATGGGGATTAAATAAATGATTAGTAAAGAATGAGATTTTATTATAATAATGATTAATTAATTTAATAGGCCTATAAGAGATAGACAAGTGTCAACCTATGGTTGGGATATTCTTTGTATGTTATGATGATGTGGAGTTTCGGGTGACAGGGAGCCACGTGGGTGCCACATGGAAGTGAGAGACTCTAGTTGATGAAGTCCTAAAGAAATTTGAAGGACCATAACTTGCGATCTAGAACTCGGATCTGGAAAAATTTATAGTCGTTGGAAAACCCTCGTCGAATCGAAGGCAATGTAATCCTATTTATAGGGATTCAAGATGATTGAGAAAAGTAAAAAAAGTATACCCCATCCCTCAAAAAGGTACTTAAGGGTCAAGTGTATGGTAGAGTGGTATCAAAGAAGGAAAGAACACTTGACCTACTTGGGCTCATGAACGAGTTGAATAAAATTTTATTAGAAAAGTTTTAAGAGGTAGCACCCTATCTTACCCCATCCATAAGAACTTATTTAAAATCTATTACCGAAGAGAGGAATGAAACTTGTTGTTGTTTTTACATGTTTCAAAAAATATGAATTGTGTGTTGCTAATGTTTCCAAATAATGAAGTTGATTTCACCTTACAAATTACATGTGTTGTTCATAAATTAGTAGATAATTAACTTACAAAAAAATGTTTTGTCAACACTCAAAAAATCAGTGGACAACAAGGAAAACTACATCGTAAATAATGGTGGCACACCATGAGTTGGGGGAAAGCTCCCACAATAGATAAGAAGAATATGTTGAGAGGAGGGTGGTGGAAACCCCTCTGGATTTGGATGAAATTGTAAGAAGCCTCATGGTAGAATTACAAAGTTGTATGATAGACAATGAAAGGATGATAAAAGAGCAAGAAAAGAAAATTGAAATTAATGCAGTCCTACTGCAAAGCCTATCAGATATACAAAGGTAACATGGATAAACATCATAATAAAAAAATGCAGATCCCACCTGAGATAGAAAACATGGTCTTGAAAGTAGCCACACAAGGATAATCACATCAAATAATGTACAACATGGACCCAAGAGACATGCTAACACCAAGGATTCAACTGAATAATCCTCTAGTGAGGAAACTGACAACTCCAAGGAGTTGTCTATTAGTGATACTAGTTCACATTCTCAGAGGAGAAGAAAGAGGAGGAAACATTCCAAGAGCCATGACCTTGAAGAGTTTAAGAATGCCAAACCACCCACTTTCAATGGAGAAATTAAAAAGGGGGAAGAAGAAAAAGTTTGGCTACTTGGCTTGAAGAAGTACTTCAAAGTCCATGACTACTCTGAAAACTTGAAGGCCCGAATATCCATTATCAAATTGAACGAAAAGGCCTCCATCTGGTGGGAGGACTTTAGAAATGTGAAAGGAATTCATCAGAAGGAATTGTCATGGAAATAATTCAAAAAACACTTTAAGAGGAAGTATGTGTCTGAAGGATACTATGATGAAAGGACCAAGGAGTTCTATGAACTCAAGATAGGATAACTCGCAATAGATGAATATATCAACAAATTTCTTCAGTTGATGAGGTATGTTCCCTACATAAAGGATGAAAAGGTAAATATGCAACGATTTATTATTAGGTTGTCTCAGTCCTTCTAGGACAGAATTGAGTTTGATGAACATAAAAATTTAGAATACATTATTCTAAAGGCAAGGTACTGCTATGAGCAAGTCAAGAACAAGGAAGAACCTCATAAGGATTGGAAGAAGAAAAGTAAATTGGGATTCAAGAAGAAGGAGTTTAAATCCTCAATATTTAAGAATCACGGGAAAAGCTCTAAGATGAGCCTTCCTATTAAGAGTGTGTATCAGAAAAATTTTCCATGTCAAAGTGGAAATAAACTCTTTGGATCTGCCACATGAAAGACAGATAATACAAAGAGAGAACCTTTGAAATGTTGGGAATGTGGAGAACAACATTTTTTGAGGGAATTCCCACATAGGAAACAGGACAATAGGAGGGTCTACAACATCCAAGAGGCTACCATAGTCAATGATGTGGCTAGAAGCATGCCACAAATTTATGCAACCATGGATAATAGACAATATGAACACCAGGCTTCAGTGGTGGATATGGAAGGTATGATTTCCAAACATCTAGTTTCCATTTTAATTGACCCTAGTTCTAATCTGAGTTATGTTTCCCATTAAACTGTTGATAAATGTAAATTATAGAAAGAAAAACATGTTAAACCATGGCTAGTACAGCTAGCCACTCAAACAAAAATAAAGTCAACATAGGTCATACCAGCATGTCAATTCATTATGAATGGATTGTCCACCCAAGCGACCCTAAACATGCTCCATTTAGGATCCTATGACCTACTGATTAGCATGGACTAGTTGGATTCCCATAAATCCAAGTTGGACTATTATAATAAAACATTGGAGTGTGAAGATGAGGAAGGGAGGAAAAGAACCCTACAAGGAATTCAAAATATTGTCTCAGTGAGACAAATATAATCCCTCCAAGTGAAGAAGTATTATAGAAAATAATGTCCTTGGTATGAAATACAAGTGTTGAACTCTGTTGAGGACAATAAACCAAGACTAGAGGACCATCATATATTAAGAGGGTATAAATATGTGTTTCTAGAAGAGGTACCAAGTCTATCTCCAAGAAGAGATATTGTTTTTTAATAGAACTTGTACCCGGAGTGGTGCCAATGTCTAGAGCACCCTATAGAATGAGTACACCAAAGCTAGTTGAGCTCAAACTACAACTAAAGGATATGTTGGAAAAAGGTTACATTCAGCCTAGTATGTCTCCTTGGGGATCAACAACCTTCTTTGTGAAGAAGAAGGATGACACACTCAGGTTGTGCATAGATTATAGAAAACTCAACAAGATGACCATTAAGAATAAGTATCCCTTGCCCATAATTGATGACTTGTTTAACCAATTAAGGGGCGCTACAATTTTCTCCAAGATTGATTTGAGGTATGGATATCATCAAGTATGAATTAAGGATGAATACATCCACAAAATATCCTTTAGGATGAGGTATGGGCACTATGAATTTGTGGTGGTGCCATTTGGTCTTACCAATGCACCAACCACCTTTATGTGCTTAATGAATAATGTGCTCAACAAGTTATTGGATATATTTGTGTTGGTTTTCATTGATGATATCCTAATATATTCTAAGAGAAGGGAGGAGAATGAATAACACCTTAATTTAGTGAATCAAGTGCTGAGAGAGCACAATCTCTATGCAAAGTTTAGTAAGTGTGACTTTTTCCAAAAACAAGTACATTACTTAGGCCATGTTATCTCTGAAGAAGGAGTGATAGTTGATCCTGACAAGATCAAATCCATTATGGATTGGCCTACCCCAAAATATGTAGCTAATATCCAATCCTTTATGGGCCTATCATGGTACTATAGGAGGTTCATAAAGGGGTTTTCCAATATTGGTTATCTAATCGCCTCCCTTCAAAAAAAAGGGAGTTAGATTTATTTGGACAATAGAATGTGAAGAGAGTTTTCAGCAGCTAAAACACCTTTTAACCAATGCACTTATGTTGAATATTGCAGACCCAAACAAGGATTTACTTGTGTGTACATATGCTTGCAAAGAAGGACTCAGAGGATTCCTTATGCAAGAAGGGAATGTGATTTGCTACGAATCCAGAAAACTGAATGAACATGAAATCAATTATGTGACACATGATTTGGAATTGGATTCCATAGTACATGCTTTAAAAATGTGGAGGAATTACCTCCTAGGAAGAATATTAATACTTATGAAAGACCATAGTGGATTGAGATATTTGTTCGACCAACCCAAAATCAATGTTAAACAATCTAGGTGGATGTCTCTCCTTAGTGAGTTTGATTTTAAAATCAAACATATTAAATGAAAATAAAATAGGTTGGTTGATTCCCTTAGTAGAAGTATGAAAGTGATTCACCTAGAATCTATAAGAACCTATGAACCAGACATCAAGGAAAGAGTCCAAAGTGCACAAGAACCAGATGCATTTTCCAAAACTATGATGGGAACCTACAGGGTTGAAGTATGAGGGCTATCAATTATCGAATGATGGCTTGCTAACTTACAAAGTTAGGTTGTATATTCCAAATTGTGATGACTTGAAGAGGTTCATAATGGATGAACTACAAAAAAGGCCATATACTAGTCATCCTATTTATCAAAAAAATGATCACAGCCGCTAAGAAATTGTTTTATTGGCCTAGATTAAAAAGGACATAGTTGACTACTTAATTAAATGTCTAGAATGTCAGCAGGTTAAGGTGGAGCAATGGAACCCAATAGGGTTGTTGCATCCCTTACCAATTTCAGAATGGAAATAGGAAACCATCTCCATGCATTTCATCATAGGATTGCCTAAATCAACCAAGAAGAATGATATTATTATGGTAGTTGTCAGGGATGATTTTAAGGATGGAAATTTATTTTCAAATGTAGAAACCTTGGCGAATCTTAGTAATCCTTCATATGTCAACTATAAATGTTTAGCGATATTTTTGTAAAAATATTCAAATTTCTAAGGATTCTATATAGTTTGTATAAAATTTTGGTGATTTTTAAGGTATAATAATTTTATCCTATAGAATTTGGGTGAAACATTTTTAGAATAGCGAATATTTTTTTGGGAAAAACCATGGAAAATTATCCCATGAGAAAAATTTAGCCCCTAAAATCATCCCTGGTAGTTGTGGACAAGATGAAAAAGGCTTCTCACTTTATCCCTGTAAATTCAACCTACAAGGAAATATATATTGTCAATATTTTCTTGAAATAAATATCCATACTACATGGCATTCCTAAGGAAATCTTATCAGACAGAGATACAAAATTTACTTCAATTTTTTGGAAATATTTGTTTGTTGGTTTTGAAACTAAATTTATATTTAGTATAGCCTATCACCCTCAAATTGATGGACAGACAGAGAGGGTACACCAAGTGTTAGAGGACATGTTAAGGATGCATGTGATGAATCATCCCATGAAATGGGAGGAATACCTACCACTGGTAGAATTTGCCTACAACAATGGATATCATGATTCATTAAAGATGAGCCCTTTTGAGGCTCTCTATGGTAGAAAATGCAATATTCCAATTAGTTGGAATAACCCAGTAGACATAATTACACTCGGGAAAGATATGCTAAAATAAATGGAACAACAAGTATATCAAATAAAACAAAATCTGAAAATAGCTCAGGATAGGAAAAACATCTATGCAGACAGAAAGACGACTCCTAGGGAATTCAAAGCAGGGGATCATGTGTATCTTTGTGTTAGTCCCAGAAAAATTTCCTTGAGAATGGAAATTTGTGCCAAGTTGGCACCTCGGTTTTGTGGACCCTTTGAAATTTTGGACAAAGTGGGACATGTAGCATATAGACTAGCACTTCCTCCCACAGTGAAAGCACATAAGTTTTTCCATGTTTAATTATTTAAGAAATATGTACATGATTATAATCATATAATTGATTGGTCTATGATCCAGGTGGAACCAAAAGGAGAATTCCTACCAAAACCACAATGCATACTAGACAACACAGAAATCCCACTCATGAACAAAACCATTTCCTAGGTCAAGGTGTAATGGAAACACTTTGGTCCAAGTGAAGCTACATGGGAAATTGAGGATGCCATGACGTAGGCATACCCATTTTTGTTCATCGTTGTACATAAAAACCATAGAGGCAGGTAGAACACCGGAGGAGGTGTTCCTTTAAGGGGGAGGGGATTGTAGCACCCTTGTTTCCCCTAATTTGTAAATATTATTGCTATTGTGGCATATGGACATAATTGTTATGTGAGTTTTGAAATATAATGAACCCTTTCTAAAGAGGTAATGTAAATATTTTTGTTAGTAAATAATAGAAATGTAAATTTTTTGAACAACTATTGAAGGTGTTCCAACATAGATCATGATGCATGAGAGAAATGGTGAGGGGAACCAGTAATGGTTGATATGACCCCGACCAGAACAATACTCTGCTAGATTGAAATTGTTCAGACCCATAATAGTCCTCTGACCCAAAGAATTTAATTACCAGTCAAGATGGTAGTTGGGAAGTATTCCTTAAGAGTCAATGAGGAGATGGTAAGATTACCCATCTAGAAAATTCTTGATCTAACCAACAAAATTGGGAATTGGACCCACAAAATCTTGTTGAGGAAGGAAAGAAAAGGAAGGAAAATCATGGGCAGAGGGTAGAGGATGTAAGAGGAATGGATATGGTGACCATTTTTTGAAGAGGGAGAGCATGTGAAGCTCTCTAGTTCTGAAGATAATTGAGAAATGAATTTGTTCCTAGGTACATGAATTGTTGGGCAGAATTTTTCTAATCAATATGATAAACAGAGCTCCAGAAATATGGATTGAGTGAGTGAGAAATAACAGCAGCCTCCCTTGCTTGGTGGATAGAAAACTAATTGGCCAGAATTCTTGTGGGAGGAGGAGGGTGACCCCCATCCCTATTTTTTCTTGAACAAAAGGAAGAATCTCTCTCAGGGCATCATGATCTAGCTCGAGGGTGGGCAGTTGTAAACCATTTCAAAAGAAATTGTGCCTATGGTTGGGTGGAAAAGGAAACACCCTTCAGCAGTTGTCAACTAATTTCAAATCTTAGACAATTGTTTCTCTAAGCCTCGTATTGTTCTTTATTAGTTTCTCTCATAATGTGAATTCTATGAATTTTATGAATGTTGGAGTTATATTCTGTTTAAATAAGAGAATTTTTTATGTTGATGTGATGGTGACTGAGAAATCTGAAGTGGAGTCTGAAAATCACCTCTATTGTTGATTTTACTTTCTGCATGTACATGTCTAGAAAAATAAAGTGTTAGTGACAGGTAGCCATTCATAGTTGGAATATAATGTGTGTGGATCACCTACATAAGTATACATGTGTATGAATAAATCTAAGTACAAAAAGGAGATAAAAAGTGTTCTAGAGAAAGGAAAAATCAACCGTTGTTAAATCAGTTCAGGAACTTAGATGAATTTATGAGTAAGATTTCAGTTAAATACTATTTTAACTTATCTCCTTACTTATTATTTGTTTGTGTTCTAAAAGAAGAATTATGGGTGTAATGGTTAAGACTAATCTACATTTACAGCTCATCTTATGTTTCTAATGAGAATAGATAGAACAACTAGAACCTCTACAAAAATTTAAAAAGAAAGAGATGGAATTTATTCCCAAAACTAATTATGATCTAAAGATGCTATGGAGTTATGTATTAGAATACTTAGTAAATAACAAACTTCATAATTGTATTTGGTATTTAAGGAAATAGTCCAAATGTTATTAGACATTAAAATTCATTATAAATGAGTATTTTCCTAAATTTGTTAAAATACAAAAACTCCAAAATCCTTATTTGGACTTTAAGAAACGTTTATGTTAATTTTGAGCATTAGTAAACAATTATGATAAACTTGTGTTAAAATTCCTACAAATTTGGAAGGGATCCCCTTAATTTTGGTGGGCAGTCAATTCTGGTAGAAACACTGAATTTATTGTGGAGGAAATTCTTTTCTTAGGACCAATTTCCTTAAATATAGGTAAGAAAAGTAAAGCTCTATAAGGAGAAAGAGTACTCCTTTACCTGTGAGGAAGGGAAATTATAAACCATATTTTAAATGGAGAAATTTTCCTCCTGAATATGATTTTATTTTATTATTTTAAAAAGTCTAGAATAAGGAAACTAATTTCCATTTTTTTTCTTTATTTTAGGTTTAATTGAACAAACTTTATTTAAACCTTACTAAGTATTGATTTCATGCAAGGATATGGTAGTATGTATTTATGTGTCTGTGTATGTGTGTCCATATTAATAAATCCATGATTATACATTATGATCATTTCTTAACACACTTCAGGACTCTGAGATGTTTAGAGTGATGTAACACACTAGCTAAAATGGTCGAAGACCCGGACCTACCTCTTCCTTTCATGCCTTTGCATAAACATTTAGATATTAATTACGTTATATTATTTTCAACGTAATTAAATTAATATAATTGAATATGATAAGCATTTAATGAGATTTGTTATATTGTAATTATCTAATATAATGTATTGTATGTATACCACGACATAATACAAGTGGGACCCCTTCAGGACTTCAAGACTCCGAGGCTCCAGGAGGTTTGAGGAATGAAGAGTGTGTTAAAGAGCCAAAGTAGTTGACCTGGAGTTTCTCCCTCATTCCAATATTAAAATACAATATTGGGGATTTATTAAATCTGGGTGTAATTTTCAAAGAGTTGTTTTCTAGTAAATATATTATAATAATAAAAAAAATATTATAATAATATTTGCATGTGGAAGAGGCCAATCCTTTTCCTTTTAAAAAAAATCAATGTTTAATGTGTAATATGTATAAGTGTGGACCCCTTCGGAACTTCGGGACTTCGGGATTTTGGGGCTCTGGGATGTTTGGGGTTATAGAGTACATGAGCTAAAATGGTCGAAGGGTCGAACCTACTTACCCGTGTTCCAATGTTATAATAAATATTAAATGTAATTTATTATATTATAAGGTAATATAGTTAATTATATTTGCATCAAGGTAAAATATAAGTGGGACTCTCTCTGAAGCTTTGAAATTCGGGGTTTTATGGGTATGTCCATAAGAGTGTGGAGAGTAATTACGTCAAAGTCTGGTAATTTAGTACATTAATTTATTTTAATAACCTTAAGTGTAATCAATGATAATTAATTATATTATAATGTAATTCATTATGACTATATTATAATATAATTAATTAAAACTATTTAGTGACATGTTTGGGTTATGAGTTAATGTTACAGGGTACTAATATAATAATTAACACTAATCCACCCCAAATTGTGGGATTCCCAAGGTGAAAGGGAAGTAATCATTGGTTTTTATTGGTTCATTAATTTAGGCCGAATAAAATGTAATTATAGGGTTAATGGATTAATGAATATTAATTATCTTGAATGGGGATTAAATAAATGATTAGTAAAGAGCGAGATTTTATTATGATAATGATTAATTAATTTAATAGTCCTATAAGATCTAGACAAGTGTCAACCTTTGGTTGGGCGAGTCTTTGTATGCTATGATGATGTAAAGTGTCAGGTGACAGGGAGCCACATTGGTGCCACATGGTGGTGAGAGACTCTATTCAATGAAGGCCTAAATAACTTTGAAGGACCATAACTTGTGATCCAAAACTTGGATCTGGAAAAATTTATAGTCATTGGAAAATCCTCATCGAATCAAAGGCGATGTAATCATATTTATAAGGATTCGAGATGATTGAGAACAGTGAAAAAATTATACCACGTCCCTCAAAAAGGTACGTAGGGGTCAAGTGTGTGACTATCTACTCCTTTAATAAATATGCACAAACAATCACATAAAAAGATAAGCAATAACTAGATTAGTAAGACAAAATGAATAGTTAAACCCAAGGAAACAGTGAAAAACACATAGCTAACCAATCCATCAAGGAAATAGCCAACATAAAAATCATTCACAGCTATTCCTTACAACACATCTTAGCTAACATCATTCAACAAATCCTCTATACTACAAACTTCTTCATCTTATTTATGAGAGAAGAGGAAGCTAGAGTTAGGTCTGCAAATCCTATGGTCAAAAGTGACCTTAGGTTACAAGATACTTCTCACTTTTGGAAATGTGACAAGTGTGAGAAGTCAAATCACTTTGAGTTTTAAAAAATTAAATCAAATATATCTTATCTTATCTTTTTCCAAAAGATTTTATTTACAATATTTAATGTCTAAAAGGAAATACATTCTAAAAAATAAACTTTGAGAAAAATGTCCTCAATGAAAAGGACAAAATTGTGCCATGTCATCACTTTTCTTTGGAATTTGTGACTCCAAATGGAACTTATTATTGTTGTCCATGGACTTGTTTCTGAAAATTTAGGATCTTTGTGGTGTCAAAAGGCCATCAATGGTCGTGAGCTTCACCAAGAGCGAAGGCCCAAGGCTTGGGGAACATTTCACTTTCTCTCAGAGGGAAGGGGATATTGTAATTGGACACTAAAAGTAAGGAAATGCACATTGTTTGAGAACTTATCAAACGTGTATTTATTCCCGATAACTAACTATAATGTTTCGTGAACCAAATCTCCCCTCTCTCCCACAATGAACATACAAAATGGAAGAATAAGAGAAGGAAGAAGGATTTTGTATTTTTTTTTTTTGTTTATTTTTTCTTTTCCAAATTTGCATGGGAGGGTTGTGTGCCATGCCCTTCTTTTTTCCTTTTTTTAATTTTTTATTTTTTCTCTCGAAATTTGTGTAAATTTCACTGAGTTGACTTTGACTTTTCCCAAGGAATTTCACTAAAGGAGACCAGGGATGAACTCGGATGAGAAAAAGTTTGAATGATGTGTGGGGAACACCATTGGAAAGGTGTCTATGAAACCATAAAGGATATGAAATAAACAAAACTAATCTCATTCCACCTAGGCCCTCAATTTTGTCTAGGAATATCTACCCTCTAAACACTAAATTGTCAATGGGATCAACAAAGTACTCCAACTTGGAAAGGTTTCCATGTTGTCATATGATATCCAATTGTAGAAAATGAAGTATTGCCAGAAAGATATTAATGTGTAATTATATGAAGTGAACACAAAAATATAATATGGGGATATTAAGTGTGATTTTGATTGACCTAAACCCCTTCCATGCAAGATGTCTAGACCATGCCACCTCAACCAGTTCATAGATTTGTGATAGCTCTAACTGGGTAAAACGATGTCAAAATGAGGAAAATGAGGCATTTTTGGAAAAGTATCAGATTCAAATATAGAATGTAAGTTCTAATTTTTTTATTCATAACCTATCAAAATAATTTTTAAACCCTTAAACCATTGTCACCAAATTGGTGGTTGAAACTAGTCCTGAAATTGAAAAGTCTCCTTCTCAACAATTGGAGGTCAAGACCTGGAACGTGATATACCATTGGAAAGGTATCACATTGCATTACATCTCCTCTAGTCCCAATTTTTATTTTTATTCATATTTAAAAATAGAAATTGATGAGGAAGTTACAACAATGAAATTTGGCCATTTATGAGGCTTGCAACTCGTGCCCTTCGTAAATTGGTCATGATTCAAAATCATTCAAATGATACCTTGTTGGAAATATTATTCTGATACCTATGGGTTAAACCCATTATATTTTCTATAAAATGAATATGAATAATTTTATTTTTTATGAAAGGTCATGCCCATATGGGACCCAACCAATAACCAGCGAAAGAGGCCAACATTGAAAACTTCGCAAAATGAGTCCTCACCTCATGAAATTTGAATTAGTCAACCTTGACATAGGGAACTTTGATTTGGGAGGGTTTTAAAAATTGTAAATAATCCCATGATGTTCTCCCTGAGGGTAAAATATTACTATCTTGAAACAAGCCAAACGAGGTTGGATTGAGCCCACTTGAGTGTCGACAAGATATTGTTGGGTATAATGGTATTGATGATTGTCAAGAAGGTGTCCAATAGGTGATAGTAAGTTGGGGAACATTGTAACTCTGAAATCCAAGTATCCCTAATAAGCCCTTGATTTATAATTAATGCCTTTACCAAATTGAAGCTTGAACCCTGTAACTAACTTGAACTGAGACCAAGTGACTTAAAATTCATGGATGATACTCTTATAGTGCATGATAAGTCATTATGTATTTGAATGAATATCTAAATTTCACCCTCGAATACCATTTAATATGAAAAATCCATAATTACTATGAATCCTACCAATTTCTTTGACTGGGATTGGAGCTTAATAGGCTACTCTAAGCAACCCTCCTACTAGCTTGGGAAGATATAAAATGTGAAACATCATGTTGAGCCCAAAGAATATTTTCAGAAAAACATTGTTGTTCATTTTCTATATTCTATGTCATCCTCAATTTTTTTGTCTCATCCTTAGGGTTATGCATGTCCTAATTCGATGGTAGTAGGGGGCAGGGATTTCTTTCTTTCAATCTAGGATGTTGTGAACTATGTGGTTTTGGCAGTGTGCACCGGAGTGTTGTTGGAGGTATTAAAAATTTGAAATATTAATATGTATTAACATATATGTTAACATTTATTAAGATATATATTAATACATTTTAATATATGTTAATATATTAAAATTCTTATACACTTATTCTAGGTATGAAATACATATGCTAGGTACAGTGTAGGAAACCATGAAAACATGTGTTATGGAGTATTTGAACCCTTATGTGATGAAGATGACGATGAAAATGATGATGAATGTAACATCCCTCTCTTGTGAGCACATGTTATCGACATATTCTTTAAAAACACTTGCGTGCAAGTGATCCGGTTATAGTACATGGTTATTTGTTTCAATTATGAGTTTTTATGATGATGTTGATGATTGTGATTTAATGATTTTATATATATATGTATTGGCAGATGTTATTGATGAGTTCTCCATGAGTGTGCAGGACACTTGACAGATTGTGGATGCCAATGGAATCAATGGACCTCCTTTGACTCTGGATTGAGTCAGGGAGTGGATTGTGTTTCTTTGATTATTTCATTTAGCATATGTGACATATGATTGATTATAGTATGATTTTGTATATGGATCATTGACAATGTTTCGTTGATGGATGCAGGCTGACGAATTCTTGATAATATGACTCACATAAGGAGTAAAGGGGCCATGCACATAGGCCAGATATTAAGGGAGAGGTGTGGAAACATCCTTGTCACATCCTACTAGCACTCCCTCCATGGCTTGAACTGTAGGTTAACTATTACCTAGTTCTATAGGCCCATGATGTCATGAGCATAGACTGAGACAGTCGCTCACGAAGATTTCTAAGGGGCATGCAATAAGGTGGGGTCCTTATTCCTTAGAAGCCCTTAGTCTCTCACAAGGTCACTTGAATGGAGTGTTGACTCCAAGGGTTGGACAACTACCAAAACCAGTCAAATGTGAGTGGCACACTTAGAGCACACAGTTCATCTTGAAGGGCACGTCGCGTAAATAAAACTTGAGTCAATGAATCTAGGTGGTCTAGAAAACCTTGAAGAATAACGGTAAACCTTGAAAATCTTTAGATCTTGTCATATATGAATAAATAATGGGTAATTTGTTAATTATAAATCCTTGTAAGAGTCTAAGGATTTTAAAAAGAAAATTTAATTAAGCCTAAGTATAAGTTTTGTGAAGAGGCTAAACTGAAATTATTAACTAAATAAAAAATAGGAATGAGGTAAATCAATTTAAGAAATCAAGAAAATGAAATAAGTCCAAAGAATTAATATAATACACATGTGTGGAAGAAAATACCAAATTGGAATAAAGCATGAAAGAAATTGTTAGAATGGTATCTAGAGTCTAGTTAACACTAGTCAAACTAGAAGAAGACTCTTATTTTAACTCAACTTAGATTTAGTAAGGAGTCAGTCATTAAATGGGAATATGCGGGGATAAAGAGACAACTAGGAGTGATCTAAGGAGTTCATTTAGGAAAGGTGAGGAAAATTGATTTTAATTAAATCAAAATGTGGATTTACTTGTGCAACTTGGGGAGAGGGTAACAAGTGTAAGGGGGAAATAATTCTAATTTATTAATTAAAAAGTGAATTAATTATGTAAGTGGGGATGTGTCATTAAGGAAACTCCTATAAATAAAATGGTCAAGAGGGAAAAGGGATGACATTGGTTATCGAATTATTTTGATTGGTTTTACTTGTGAGAGTTGAGATACCCAGCTTGAGATAGAGTGGTGGCTCTTCCTTGTGAGGCAAGCTTGGAGATAGAGTACTTATGGTTTTGTGTGTGTGGCCCCATTTGCAGCTTAGGGGATAAGGGGGAAGAAGACTACCCCGAGCATTGGTTGGGAGGTACCGGTGACGTCTCTATAGTTATAAACAGAGAGGTCGGGAGGAGCGTCGTCACGAAAGAACGTCCTCGAATTCTTCGACAATGGTTATGGTATTTATTTGAGATTGTAAATGCATTAGGATTTTTATTGTATACAAATAATTATTAGAACTTCATCCTAAATCACGTTGTAATTCTGAAATCGAAATGTCAAAAGTCCTTGATGGTTTTTGGGTGTAAACTAAAATGCGAAAATTATGATATTTACTGTCATTTCAATTGTCTCCAGAGTAATTGAAATTTCTTGATAGTTGTATTTCAATTTATCGATCCAATTTGATATCTAAATTCTCTGCTAGATAGATTATTAAATAAGTATGTTAGAATGTTTAATGGTGGTTAGTTGATTTATGTTTACACAATTGTGAATTCCCTTGATCGTTTCCATCGATTGGCATATCAAACCTTAAGTAGGTGATAGGAATTTCGATGTACTAATTCTTAATGAAACAATACATCGATAGAAATTATGGAAATTACTCCTTAACCTATACATTCCCGTCTTTGGATCTTTACCTAAAATTACAACATGAGATAAAATCTATAATTCGTTGTGAGGGAAACTCGTCATTTAACCTCCAGACGATTTAGATAAAAAAAATACTGGAATTTGTTGCACGATGATTGCTCTGACAAAATTTTGAACCTCAATTACTGGAACCCTCGCCACTTTAAAAAAAATCATAGGATTTCTCCTTGGCGATAAACCTACATAGGTAGAGCACATAAATAAATTCTTGGTTTATCCTTAGGAGTTTGGTAGTAGCATAATTTTAAATAATTTCCTTCAAATTTAAAAGAGACCCAATGAAATTTTAAATGTATACTTTGTCGATAGGTTTCGCCAGCATTAATTATCTACATAATTAATGAGAATGGTAAATAGAAATTTCATGCTCAGAAGTAACAATCCCTTGGAATTCATGGAATTAATTAGTGGAATTGATCTTGGTTTGAGAATTTTGAAATGATATTAGAGATTGACCTCTCTAGTTTTAAAAAGGTGCATGTCCAAGTTTAACAGTAAAAACTTGGACATGCACCTTTTTATTATCCGGTCCAGAGTGCGAACCCTCGATGAGGGAAATAATATTATTACAAGAACTTCATTGTCCCTTGCTTGAATCACCTAGCTTAGGTGTCATGCCTTCAAGCATATCTGGAGTTGAAATGTAATAGCTTGATCTTCTGGAACTGGACCTAAAAATCCCTAACATTAATTAGAATAGATTTATAACAGATTTTAAAATTTAGTCTTGTGCTATTGTGGTGCGTATGTCCTCTTGTGTATTATTCTTTTAGTAATTTTCCCTTAGTATTGCATGAAGGATAGAAAGGGGATAGTAGGTTGTATTTGTACACCTTGAAATTGATGTATGTTAATTATAGTTGGATTATGGTTGAATGTTCATAGGTAGATTTGGCGTCAATTAAATTGATATACGATTTGTAGTTGGACTATAGTCGAAATGATCCATAGGTGATAGTTGCATCAATAAATTGATGTATGCTTTTGTAGTAGATGTTGTCACAGCATGAATAATTGATGATTAATATTGTTTATTGATCAACTTGAATTTTGGCATGATTGGATTAGTGGGATTTAGACACCTCCTTGTTCCTCATAACAGTCGCCACCCCTGATACCTTAAATGGTAAAAATCAATCGGATGAATCCTAGACTTGAGCGTTTCTTATGTGTCTTGGAGGTCCTAACCATGCAGGATAGGTTGGGTGGGTAGTTCTTTTTATATTCAGTGACATGGTTGATCAATTATTAGTATTTTTCTTTAGTTGATCTTGATGTGTTGATTTGTGTCATTAATTATTATGATTAGGTGTTGATTTGGTGGAGCTATTAATTATGACGATGTGTTGATTGTGTCATTGTGTATTATGATGATGTGTTGATTATGTGTCACTATTAATTATGGTAATGCATTGATTAGGTGTCATTATTAGTTATGTTGATGTGTCTCTTGCAATCTTATTAATTATGTTGTGACGATTTTAATATCCTAATGCGAAAAAAAAATATTTACCTATTGTACATCATTTTTCATTGTTGTAACAGAGGGGACGTTACATATGGTATCAGAGAAGGTTCAACCCTATTAATTTGGACCATTACGTCTTCCCCTATGTTAAACTTGTGACTTAGAAATTATCACTAATTAAAATTTGAAATTTGTCCCTACAACTAATCATGGTTAGAGGACGTCGTAGAGGTAGAAGATGTGGTGCTAGGGGGAGGGGTGTGATGCATCCAGTATCATCTACACCAGAGGAGTCTAACCCCCAAGGAGAAGAACAAGTCATTGGGTAGGAGCAGATTGTTTTGGGGGATGTGGTTGGTATTTTCAAAGGATGTCAGAGGCCTTGATTAACCAACTATATAGAGTTGAGGCCAAGGTGTCTGTATCCAATGAGGGTTCACAGCGTGCTCCAGCGGGTAGTGGTAGCATTCACAGAGAACTCGAGAAGGTGAAATTTCCCGAGTTCATGGGTGTCATGGATGGTTGAGTTGCTAAGGCATGGTTGGAGAACATGTTGATGTTCTTTTCACTTCATGACTACACCTCCTACATGAAGGTCTGCATGGTGGTCTTTCAGCTAAAGGGGAGCTCTATTCTATAGTGGAAGACCCTCCTACCTCAGCTACACATGGTCTTCAAAGACGTGTCATGCGAACTGTTCGAGGAACGGTTTCGGGAGAGGTATTTGTCAGAGGAATTCATTGAGCACCAACTCAATGAGTTCAACATCTTACGACAGGGTGGTCATAAAGTGCCCAAAAATGAGGCCCGATTCATGGAGCTTCTTAGGTATGCTCCATACATGAACAAGGAGAAGCTAAAGGTCAACAAGTTTTTTGGGGGGCTTAACTTCAACATTAGTGTGAAGGTGAGGATTCTAATGCCATAGACGTTGCATGATGCAGTCCAAAAGGCCCTCATAGGTGAGGAAGATCTTACCAGCATGGGTTAGGGTAGGACTCCTACAAGGCCGAATAGACAGACGACATGCGGAGAACAACAACATCATACACCCACCAGACACACATCGAGGTATCGAGATATGTCTAGAGGACCCACATTCACGACAGCTCAATGACCGAATCCTCAGCAGAGGACCACCACATCAGTAGCAGTGTTTCCCGCAGTGTTGCTCGCAACAGTAGCAATTTAGGTTGGTAGGCTAGCAACTTCTACTTCGGGGACCAGGAGTACTAGACTGAAGATTGAATGTTGGACATGTGGAGAGCCACATTACCAGCGAGACTATCCAGTTGAGAAGGCCTGAGCGGACAAGTGGACAGGACATGTTACAGTTGGAGATCTGGGCAAGCCCACCAGATTCATGCATCGGTGAATAACCGTTAGGCCGAGCACCAATCCACTATGCTCGAGACGTCAGGTACAATCATCGACCAAACGTTTAGTATTTTGATAAATCCAGGTGCTACAGAGAGATTTATTTATAGTGCAACACTAAAGAGAATTAAGGTAAAGGAAGTGGAGCACGAAGAATTTAGATACGTATAAATGGCTTCGGGTGCTAAACAAAATGTTGAAGGAAAGGTTAAAGACTGTATCTTGAATTGGGGTATTTTGTAATGAAGGCCAACCTATATGTCACGATATTAGGATCATATGACATAGTAATTAGTATGGACTGGTTGGAATCGCATGGTGTGATACTCAACTGTTAAGATTGTTAAGACGAAAAGGTTAAGCTTGATAGATGATGTGGGATAGAGAAGAGTGATTGTAGGAAGAAACCAGGGAGTGTCCTTATGTTAAGAACCAAATATCAATATAGCATGGAAAAACCTCAGAATGAGTACTAAACGCCTTGAAAAAGAGATAATTTCATATAATAAGCCTCTTCGAGGGGGCAACCTCCTTTTACCCCACATAAATGTTCAAGTACAAGATGATTCCAAATGAAAATGTCTCCTTGGTATATATAGGAGACTAGGAGGTAT
>SNQJ01S0187896.1:0-12795 GCA_010110895.2 Picea sitchensis | reverse complement strand
GGGGGGAGGGGGGAGGGGGGAGGGGTGTGGGTAATATTTTCCCACATTCATGACTTATAATTCAATAACCATAGTCCCAATGAAATTGAATTATAGTGACAATTAACACAACATGACATTGGATACATAACAAGAATTAAATCCCCATGGGTATACTTACCACTTTATTCACTCTCACCCACATTGAACAATGAAAAATTTATTCACTCTAACCTAGGGAAGATGGGATTGATACATGAATGTGATTTTATTAGTCTATGGACTGGGATATTTNACAATTGGTCGAAGGGTGGTGAGTTATAGTGGAATTCCTTTATATAGTGTTTGGTTGGTATTTGAAAATGTTGTGAAGGCCACACCTCTTCCCCCAAACCAAATCACAGGGTTGGATTTTTCATCCTCTATGTAGAAAGTAGGGGGTTATGTGGAGTCTGATGATATTGTCTTGTGTCTTTTGAATAGGGATTGGTTTGAATGTGGAGCATGGATCATCTTGAATAGGGAGTGGTTTGAGTTTGGAATATAAAGTGGCTTGAATAGGGAGAAATTATATTGTGTTAGAGCCATGGATAGATATCACTATCACTTCAAACAATGCATGTTATGTGAGACAACATACTTGTGAAGGGGAATGAGAAGATGTGAACATTAGGTGTCTTAGTTTCAAGATGCACTATATATTTTTGTCATGAAATGGGAAGGTTGGAAAGAGGATTGGGAGCATAAGGATGTTGTGGAAACACAACAATAAGGCCAACATGTTATTAACACCACTCCTTAGTTGTAAACTCATAAAAATGAAGAAGAATTCATTGCTTTCATGGAAAGCCACAACAAAAACCAAGAAGTATTGGAAGCCAAATTATATTCTATGCATGATATGGTCACTATACTTGTAGACGTGTTACAATGTTTTGGAGGAATCTGATAATATTTGGATTTCCCTCATAATTTATCCATTAGTCAAAGTGAAAGGGAACATAATAGTGGACCAAGGCCAATGACTAGATGGTGACATGGACATGGGATCAATTGATTAGATAACTAAATCTCATGTTGGTATGAAGCAAGAAGCATTTAATGTTTGAACATTATTTTATGTAATGTTTCGTCATTGTAATGTTTTTCAAAATAATATTATTGAATCAGTTCATTATGCAATATACAAGTTGGTTTCATGGGTATAATCTTAGGACAACAAGGCTAACATAGTTATTGGGTAGCAATTTTGAAATTTTGGGTCATTTTGAAGCAACGATGATATAATTTCTCTTTCTAACTTATATTAGTTTGTTGTATGGTTCTACTACAACAAAATTTTGTTACAAATTATATACCTTTTTATTTAAAAAATAATAATTGAAATGCACTAGTGCATAAATAGGTATGAAGCACACAATTTATTCAAATGAATATAATGCACTGCTATGATATGTTTTGATGCTGAATTTCCTTGTGTTATACATTTACAAATTCATTTTTTTATTTTTTAAAAATAAACTTTCAATTACTCATCAAAATATCAAATAATTTTTATAATAATATTGATCTTTATATTTTAATGAATGTGTTTGGATATAATCATTGTATTGTTTAAACAAATATACTAATTGATTATATCTATGTTCATTGTAATAATGTAAGTCATCCATATATAAATCATTGCAATGTTATATTTTAGAACACTAAAAATTGTAATAGAATAAGGAACCCAATTTATTTTATATGAACAATAGATTACTTTTCATACAAAATGGGCCAACTTGAATGTCTAGAATAGTCAAAATGCCAATAAATAATTGTTAAAATTATTGGTAACCCACCATCATACTAATTGAGACAATATGTCCACATTGAACAAAATGCCTGATTTTTACAAAACAATGTTCCAAAATATAAAAATTGTAACATTCAATTATATTGATAATTATTTGTCTCTCAAATTACCTCACATGCCTCATTTTTCATCAATTGAAAGGGATATTGTATATAGGTTATTTGCAATGTTTTATTGAGTATTTTTTTGTTTCACCTTTTCATGTTTTATCTACAAACATAAAAATAAAGTGCAATGAGAATATATGCATTTTTAATATGATATATATGATTGCAAAAGTAAAAAATATATCAAAGAAATGAGTAATTCATACACAAACCACATTTCCATTCCATACTTTGTTTATTACAGGTT
The DNA here is from genome assembly GCA_010110895.2 of Picea sitchensis. Lineage (NCBI taxonomy): Eukaryota > Viridiplantae > Streptophyta > Pinopsida > Pinales > Pinaceae > Picea > Picea sitchensis. The sequence goes on along the minus strand of SNQJ01S0187896.1, from coordinate 10,604 downwards.
TTATACACCATGACAAAGTATAAATATAAGTAGATGTTTATTTTTGGACCATTAATTATCAAATAAGAGAAGTAAATCAACATAGCTATGTGCAAATTGTTCAATCAAACTTTGCTACTCCAGCATATAGTCACAAACCATACATAATCCAACATCAATCACATGTTTGGATAGTTCTTTATATGTTAACAATGGTACAAAAATCTATGGATGATTGTAAATTAATTAAAATATAAACATCACAAGAAATATGAAATGTTAAGGAAAATGCAAATGCTCATAAAACTTGTGATCAATAATTTTGTGCCTTGTCGTCTTGTGTTATATGTTGAATGGGTCCCATTTTATTTTATTTTTTGCAACAACAAAACAATTAAAAGTTAGTATTTCATGCTATAATTAAGCTCTTTGATTACATACGAAAAATCAATTACTATATATGCTTGATGTTTATTGTTGGGATAACTCATTTCGTGATTCAATTATCCTTATTTTTTCATCATTCTATTGTACACTTTTTAGTACATCCATATGGGCATGTTTCAAATATCATCTTGTTCAACATATTTATTTTTCTTAATCTTCTTGAAAAATGAAGAGCATAGTAAAAAAGCGTGTAATATTTATATGAAAGTAAATATAATGAAAATATTAATTTGATATTTTTTAAAACTAGTATTTACATATTATAGAAAAACATATTAAATGATAACACTTTTTAAATGATTCTTTTTTGTTATTGCAAGTCTCATAGGTTTCATTGATCATTTCTTTGGAAACCCTTGTTGTAGTTGTTACACATTATTTTCGTTATCCCTATGTCCGTTAATGATGTAAACCTATCTGTTTCCTTCAGAGGGGTCAGTGGCCCGGATTCCTGAAGAAAGAAGGGAAATAACTTTTACTGAGAGAAAAAGTTGTATTTTCCTTTGTAAAAACCCTATTAAGAAGGATTTATGCAGGTTGCACTATACAGAGGGTGAAAAAATGCTTGATTTCCGCACCTTGCTCTATAGCTAGGTTGCGGAGTTTCCACAGGCTGCAATATAGCTAGGTTGCAGAGTTTCCACAGGCTACAATATAGCTAGGGTGCAACGGCCTTCGTACGTGGGAAAAACATGTATCTTCTCGATGTTTCTAGAAGGAGAAGCTTCTATGGTGAGGTGGCCTTTGAATGGTTTGGATCTTACTCACTTTCATGATTTAGTGGGATCATCCTAACCTCCTCACCTTATCCTCTTTAGCTTATAAAATGAGAGGAGTTCTCATGGAGAAAGTTAGTTGTTTTGGCTTGAGATTGTTAGGTTGGTTAGAGTGGCTTTGAGCTTCGCTTTGTCAAGATAGATTGTGATTAGCCATCAGATACACAGTCTTAGAATCCATTGGAGCAAGAAGTGTGTGGAAAGCAAGGAACTGTTGGAAGGAACCTGACAACATCAAGGCATTTGGTTGTATCTTTCTTCCACATTCTTTAATAAAGATATACTTTTCTTCCTATATGAATTTTATTTGTTCATATTGTATTATTCCTTGATCACGTACATAGTTTCATGTCAAATAGACTCTATTATTCGTGTCTTCGTTGGCTTGTGTTTATTTGCAGATACTTCTCATAAACCTCACGACGAAGCTTGGATTGCATTGGCAAAGTCAGATCTTCGATATTTAAAACGTATGTTCTAGATCCATTTCTCATTTGATAATTGAAATCTAAGGAAAGAATAGTGTATTGTCTTGTTTTGTTCTAGTTTCATAGTGAAGCTAGGGGGATTGATTTGTGTCTACACTTAACAATTAGCCCGATAACAAAATTGGTGATTCCACTGGGGAACAGATTGTTTTCCTAGTTTTTATTTCTTTCTTGCTTTGATTACTTGGTTTCTAAGTCACCGGGAGATCCATCTTGACTCTTTCACTGTCTGACTTCACTGGAAAACCTTCTTGATTTTTTATTTTTTCCATTTCTTGTTTGATTTCCGCACCCTTCTTTGAGGGACAGTGCGGCGACTTAGTGTTTTCACACCCTACCTGTTTAGACCAGTGCAGAAAATCCACACCCTACCCATTTCTAGCCTGCGACGATCAAGGATTTTCGCACTGTGCTAGTCTTCCAGCCTGCAAAGATTGTGAAAAAAATGGTTTTTGGTGGTTTTCCTTGCCCAGATCTGTGATGTGGTTTTGGGGTGATTTGTTGGGTCTGATTACAGTCTGCTTGAAAAAATTTGAATCTACTTTCACCATCTTTGCCTTATTTTTTCTTTGTTTTCTTTTGAAATATTTGATCTCTTCCTTTGAATGTCTTTCTGTTACAAAACATTGTTTTTTATTTAGAATTGTTCGGTGAAAGAACTTCTTTTTTCTTTTATTGAATAATTCGTGTTAAAAGAAAAAGTTTGTTTGGGTTGCTTTGTTTTATATATATTTTCTATTTCTTTTAGCTATCTTTAAAACAAAAAGTTTTAATTTTCTTGCTCTCCATTAGTTTGGGGACGTCCTTGCATTTGAAGTAGCGAAATTACATGGTTTTTGGTATTTTTGGTCTTGAATTTTGAAAACATTTTTCCCCTCATGGCCGAGGGGGGCAAGAATCGTGTATTGGTGTACAGTCTCTCTGGATCATTTCTTGAAGATTCTTGATATTGATGAGTTTTAAAATTTTGGGGACATTGTGCATATGGGAATGATAAATGTTTTCTCCTTCTCGTAGCATAGCTTTCATCGAAATGAAAAGATTGCATCTTCATCTCTTTGCATAAATTTTGAGTCCGTCAAAACACCATATTGTCCATGCCATTTTTCCTTTTGAGTAACAACAACCATAAAATGAAGCGCTTATAAAAATTGATTAGACATTTTTATATTTTCTAGTATCAAACCTAAATTAGATCAGTTGTAGGGATTTGGAATAGGTTTGAAAGATAACTTCCCAAAGATGCAAACAAACATAGAATCTTTCATTAGGGAGCGGTGAAATCCACTTGCTACATTTTGTCCTAGAAATCCCTTCTCACACAAGGGTCAAACCTGAGGTCACATTGAGCTGACAAAGTTACTCACCTTGCTTTGTTGGTCTTGGTGTAGAGATTGTGCGTATTATGGGGGTCTCTTGAAGGTATACCCACAATGATGAGTGGAAGCCTTTCGAGTTGATTTCAGGCTAGATACCATACCTTTGCGTGTGGATCGGACTGTCGACTATTTCCCCAGGCATCATTGTAGTAATCGGTAACCTTATTGGCCTATATCTTTAGGGTCTTTACATAAGGTGACTATGGAGGGGAAAGTATTCACGGTATCTGGAATCGACGTTGGCCAAACTCACTCGGGCTCCTTGGAGGGTATACCCACGATTATGTGTGGGAGCTTGCACCAGGGTGTAAGTTTGTTAAGTAGGTCGTCAACATAACTTTTCCATCCGCTCTATCTCAGCTTGTTCTTGCGTTGTTCCAGTGACGTTGGATTTCATCACCAACTAGTGTGTTCATTGTGAGAAGGTTTTGTTTGCTTGTTTTCTTCCTAGATTCTTAGCGTGTGTTGTTTTGTTTTTCCTAGTGGACTTTAGGTTGGGTTTTTGTTTTTAATGGCGCTAGTTCCCAGAATGACTAATGAAGGAACCTCTGCTCCAGGGGAACCTTTTGTTTTTTCTTCTTATGGAAATAGTGGTCCTCCTCACATCGCTACTTTGAGCCTTCCATGTCTCACAATTGGATAACCGGTATGGTTTTTTTCCACTCACGTAGTCCCGAATGTAGTTAGTGCTTCGGTTGTAAGCACTTCCCCCAAAGAATATCAACCTCATGTTGATCCTTCACCTTCTTCACTAGTAAGATGTTTTTCTCCTTCTTCACTTGTAAGGTCTTCTTCCATTTCATCTTCTTCATCGAGTGAAACATCTAAAGCTAGTAACTCGGTGGATAATAATAAGAAGAAACAAAAGTATAAGAAGAAGAAAAATAAACAAGTGTCCAAACTTCTAACCACTGCCGGACATGTTGGAAATAAACCAATTACTGTTAATCGTACTTGGAGTGTTGATGATGCCAAGATCATCCAAACAACCCATAAGCACAAGTACCCTTGCAGACTTTGTAAGGGTAGCCATCTTCTTAAGGATTGCCCTGGTTTCTCCAAGGTTATAGAAGCCTGATCTACACACCCTCGCCAACCCATGTCGTCAGCCTCTGAACAACATGCTGATAACCTTCTGTCAACTAGTCATGATACCATTGGGAAGAATAAAAGTAGATTCAAGTTCCCATGTATGTTATTCAAAGGGGTTCATCTAACTCACCTTTTCTCTCGTATGGATGAAGCCTCGATATTCCTGGAAAACATGATTATTTCATAGCCTCAAATTCCAGCTGCTTATCGCAAGATTACTCTCGACCCACCTGCAGTTGATGGAATGATCAATCTGTCCCCTTCATTGGTCAGTCTGGTTGATCATGTAGTAAATCCGGTCACATCCTTAGTTGAATCAGTTGAAAAGGTGGTTTATCCGATCCCATCCTTGGTCGATCCCACTTTCTCGTTAGAGAGTGAAACCCAATCGGTCGATCCCTTTCCACCCGTCAACCCCGTTCTCCCATTGGCGAATGAAACCCAAGTGGTCGATCTGATCTTGTCATCAGTCGATCCTACTCTCCCGCTAGAGAGTAAACCTGATGCTACTCATGTTTTTCTTTTTGATACAAAATCTACCTTGCTAGGGGCCATTCCACCTTCTCCCGTGGAACCTCCTCCAAGTAATGAGGTCATCCTTTTTAATTGGGGTGTGCTAACTGGACCTCATCTTCCCTCTCACATTCCTTTCCAGATTATAGTACAGGTTTGTGGTCGGTCATTCCTTAGACATTGATAGATGAAGGTGTGTCCATTAGTATTTTGTCCTCTATTGCTTGGAAAAATTTGGGTTGTCCTCAGCTTGTGCTGGTTATGTAGAATCTATTAGCTTTTAACAGAAGAACTAGTCAACCTTTAGGGACCCTTCCTCAGTTTCCCGTAACTTTGGGAGGGAAAACTGTCTTTATTGACGTTATGGTAGTCCAAGACCCCTTGGATTTCACTTTACTCCTTGGGAGGGATTATGTCTATGCCATTAAAGCTATTGTGTCCACTATTTTTCATGTGATATATTTCCCTCACGATGGAAAAATTGTGACTATTGATCAAATTTCACTCATCGGTCCTGATTGGATGACCTCCCTAAATGTTTCTTATATGCAGACGGTATCTCCCTCGTCATAAGTTAATTATGTGGTGTTGTCTCCCATGCCTTCAATTGCTGATGCAGACCAGTCTCTCACTGTAAGATCAATTTCTTATGACTTAGATCCGGTAGTTGACATGGTGATCTCTTCGGTAGGGATATTAGAGCTTTATCTCTTTACCCCTATCACAACCCTTGACATGTGTTCTATCCAGAGTGTGTTTCTTACGTCAAGTGAAGATCTCTTGGAGGCCATGACTGAGTTTTGTCCCTTGACATGGTGTCCTTTCAGAGAACTGTCCTCTTGGAAGCCGTGATCAAGAAGAGAGATGAGCATGGTTTCCTGATTTCAAGCTCATTAAAAAATGAAACCAACTTTGAGCATGATTTTATGCTTTCAATCTCGTTAAAAAATGAAACCAGCTCTAAGGATAGTTTTCGCGTCTCTATGGAAACCTCGTTAAAAAATGAAATAGAGCTTATGAGGATAGTTTTTTGTCTCTGTAGCAACCTCGTTAAAAAATGAAACATAGGTTACGAGCATAGTTATTGTTTCAGTGTCAATCTTGTAAAAAAATGAAACTGAGGTCTAGGGATTGAACCTGGATTCTTGAGCATGGTTTTCTTCTTTCAAGCTCGTTAAAAAATGAAACCAACTCTAAGGATAGTTTTCGCGTCTCTGTGGAAACCTCGTTAAAAAATGAAATAGATATTATGAAGATATTTTTTTTTATCTCTGTGGCAACCTCATTAAAAAATGAAACAAAGGTTACGAGCATAGTTCTTGTTTCTGTGTCAAGTTCGTTAAAAAATGAAACAAAGGTCTGGTGATTGAACTTGGATTCTTGAGCATGGTTTTTTTCTTTCAAGCTCATTAAAAACTGAAACCAGTTGTGAGGATAGTTTTTAATCTTCGTGGCAACCTCGTTAAAAAATGAAATAGAGGTTATGAGCATAGTTCTTGTTTCTGTGTCAAGATCGTTAACCAATGAAACAAAGGTCTAGGGATTGAACCTGGATTCTCGAGCATAGTTCTTATTCCTGTGTCAAGCTCGTTCAAAAAAGAAACGGATTGTTCCCCCCATCTGTTTGAGTCAAGTCCTTCATAGTATTTGAAGCTTCATTTCATTCTCCTTTATAGTTGGATGAAACAAAGCTTGGGGGGCATTTTCTTCCAGCGTTTGGATTTCATGCTGAAGTTGAGCCGCTAGTTTCTTAAGTTGGGGGCTAAGTACCAACCATCCCTGTGTTATGCATTGGGAAGTTTGGGAAGTCCAAGCATAGTTTTCTATGGTTCAATCTTTTGTAAAAATGAAACCACTTAGCTCAAGCATAGTTTTCTTTGGTTCAAGCTTGTGTAAAAATGAAACCTGGTTCAAGCATAGTTTTGGCTAGTTTGCTTGCGTAAAAATGAAATCAGGTCCAAGAATATTTTTGGCTAGTTTTAATCTTGTGTAACAATAAAATCTATCTCAAACATAGTGTTGTTTTGTTTTAAATCTTGCGTAAAAATGAAAACAATCCCGAGATTAGTCTTTGTTCTTTCTCATGCTCGTAAATACATGAGAATAAGTTACCGAGCTTAGTCTTTGTTATTTCTCGTGCTTGAAAATATGTGAGAATGTAACCGAGTATACTTTTATCACTTTTTCGAACTCGTAAAGGTTATATGAAAAAGGAACCCATTGGAGTTCCCTTTAAGCTCTTTTTAGACTCTCTAAACACGAAAATATTGCCGAGACACCTTGTTCTTTTCACGCTCGTAAAAATATTTGAAGAAAACGTTCGATGGGAGGTAGGTTATCACTTTTTCGGTCTCGTCAAACTAATTTATGAAAAAGGAACTGAGATATATCTTTAAGTGTTTTTCAGAATCTCTAAACATGAAAAACTCCTAAGTTTTCTCTCTTTGGACTCGTTAAACAAACATCGAAAGGCCCATATGGGATCGGAGTTTTCTTTAAGTGTTTTTCAAAATCTCTAAACATGAAAAACCCATGAGTTTTCTTTCTTTGGACTGATAAAACAAACATCGAAAGACCCATATGGGACCAGACCACTCCTTCCTATGGTTCGTTAAACATAATCCGAGGGACTTGTCCAAAGGATGAGCTTACATCTACAAGCATATGTTATCCTCCTCAAGCTTGTGTAAAAATAAAAAGGTACTCTTTAGAAATGGTGTGGGAAAATTTTGGAAAGAAATGTATCTAAACCAGTATTCTATGGAAGAGTCTCTTTTGAACATGACACCCTTTCACTTGCCTTGTGTCTAGGTTGGAATATTCGCTTGTCTCTTGGTCATATTCCCTTATAAGATTACAAATTGGTCTGTGATCCCTATTGTTGAGTCAATGTTTCCAAGACAGTTGTCGTGTCATCAATATGTTCAAAGAGAAGTTCAACCTTAAAAACCTTCTATTGCATTGACCATTTCTGCATTCCTTAAGCCTTCTATTACGTCGGCCATCCCTGAGTTAGTCCTGACTCATGAGTCATTGGTTACTCTGATCTACTTCAAATCTTGTTATGCATTTCATTTCATTGATGGGGGATACATTAAGGCCCTCCTGTGACGATTCTTTTCCTGTTGACTTCAACTCATTATCCAGGAATTAGAATTAGAAACTAATTGGTACCTTGGAACTTGCATGCCTTAATGGTAGGTTTCCTCACTTTCGACAGTGGGTTTTCATTATCAACCTCTGATTGAGAGATTTCGCTGAGTGTTCAACTTCAACTCATTAATTCACATTCGTTCAATTTTGCTAGTGTACCTTGAGAATCATTGACATTAATGGTGATTTCCCTCACACTTGTTAATAGTATTCACTAATGACCGGTAATCAAGTGGTTTCTAGCATGTTCGACTTCAGCACTTGTATTCGCATGGTTAGATTCGCACTATAGAGTGGTAGAGATGAAGACCCTGGATATTTTCTAACAGATTTAGGTTGCATTGGAGTATATTCAGTTTGTACTATTGCTTAGATCCACATTGTATGTCTCGGGGCTATGTTCAAATTTGAGTCGTTAACACATAGATCCACAGTGTATTTTTGGTGGTTATGTTTAGATTTGAGCCATAATGATATTGATCCATAATGTATGTTTGGTGGCCATGACCTATATTACTTGACATGGATTTTTGCATGTCGGAATTTTTGCTTTAAGTCATTAGTATTCTGAATATGGGAATGCCTACCTTAGTGATGATATATTATTGCACTATATTTCCTTGTTTGTTGACAGGTTTTCGATCGACATGTTCCTTGTTCCCTACACACACTCAACAAAGTATTTCAGCTATCACTCTATTTTGACTTCATACTTTGGGGGGCTCTCTGTTACACATTATTTTTGGTCATCCCTATGACTGTTAATAATGTAAACCTATATGTTGCCTTCAGAGGGGTCAGTGGCCTGAATTCCTGAAGAGAGGAGAAGAACTTTTACTAAGAGAAGAAGTTGTATATTCATTTGTAAAAACCCTATTAAGGAGGATTTCCATAGGTTTCACTATACACAAGGTGTGAAAATGCTTGATTTCTGCACCTTTCTCTATAGCTAGGTTTCAGAGTTTCCACATGCTACAATATAGCTAGGGTGCGGCGGCCTTCGTACGTGGGAAAAATGAGCATCTTCTCGATGTTTCTAGAAGGAGAAGCTTCTATGGTGAGGTGGCCTCCGAACGGTTTGGATCTTACTTGCTTTCATGATTTAGTGGGATCATCCTAACCTCCTCACCTTATCCTCTTCAACTTATAAAAGGAGAGGAGCTCTCATGGAGAAAGTTAGTTGTTTTGGCTTGAGATTGTTAGCTTGGTTAGAGTGGCTTTGAGCTTTTCTTTTTCAAGACAGATTGTGAGTAGCTATCAGATACACTGTCTCATAATCCATTGGAGCAAGAAGTGTGTGGGAAACAAGGAACTGCTGGAAGGAACTTGACAACATCAAGGCATTTGGTTGTATCTTTCTTCCACATTGTTTAATATAAATATACTTTTCTTTCCTATATGAATGTTATTTCTTCATATTGTATGATTCTTTGATCACGTAAATAGTTTCACGTCAAATAGACTCGGTTATTCTTGTCTTCGTTGGCTTGTGTTTATTTGCAGATATTTCTCATAAACCTCGCGATGAAGCTTGGATTGCATTGGCAAAGTTGGATCTTCGATATTTAAAAGGTATGTTCTAGATCCATTTCTCATTTGATAATTGAAATCTAAGGAAAGAGTAGTGTACTATCTTTTTGTGTTCTAGTTTCATAGTGAAGCTAGGGGGATTGATTTGTGTCCACACTTAACAATTAGCCCGATAACATTAGTTCAATTATAACTTAATTTTTGGATTCGTTGGATTAATTTTTGTACCATAACTAAAAATAGAAGCTATATGTTCTTTACACTATATCCCTGATAGTCTTATAAACAATTTTCCCTATCATTAACCTCCAACACCACTCTAGATGAACTAAGGAACAATTTATCATCATTTATATTCTTCATGATTTTTTTCTTCTTGGGAGGGCCTTTCATTCCATTGTTGTTAGTCGTTGCACAACATTTAACATATGTCAAATTAAATGTTTAAAACTTTTTAGCTATTATGTTAAGAAGCACATTATTAATAAAAATTTTAAAAAATATCATATCGATCACTTTTTATCCACCTAAGTCCTATGTTTGTAACATTTCCATAAATCTTTTACTCTTTTTTTTCTCATATGAAAACAATCTTATTGAGTTTTTCAATTTGTTTCTCTACATAACACATGTTATGTAATACATATCATTTAAACCTTAAAATTTCAAATAAGTTGCCATGTTCTCTTTTGAGAGAACATGCTTCCATTTTGTTAATTGCTTTATGTTTTTTTTCCTAGTTTTTATTAGCCATCTTCTACCAATAAAAGGCTTACATAATAAAATATACAAATTATGAAATATATTTCACAAACTCAATAGAGAATTACATGCTAAAATAGATTTTCAGTTAAGCGGTGCACATTATACAATAATAAGTAGCATTTCACATTATATAGTAATATGTGTTAATTCTCTCTGAAACATCACACAACCACACAAAATTCTCATGATTTAATACATTTTACAAGTTTTCATACATCGGTGGTGTGTTTTATAGTAATAAATTAACTAGTGCTATATAATATACATTGCGCAATGCAAAATCCATAAACATTTTTTTCTAAAACTAACAGGGCCAAGTGTTGTGCTCTACAGTAATAAATGCACTAATGTACATTTACTTCAAAATGTGCACCACAGTTTTCTTTAAAGATAATGGTGCTAAGTGATGTGATATACAATAATAAATGCACTGACACTTAACTCCCATATAATGCACATCACAAATCATGAAACCGTTTTTT